>JARHVA010000400.1:5047500-5350000 GCA_037957365.1 Torreya grandis | reverse complement strand
CTTTAGAAACACACTAGAATTTTACTGCAATCTAGATAATTTTTAAAAATCCTTGAGTTTAAGCTCAACCTAATCTACATCATGGGAAATATGCTACCTTGAGTGATATTTTTTTACGTGGGACATTCAAAATTCACATCTCTTAAGTAAAATATTTTGTTTGGTCACATAATTACTTTGTTTGGCATTCACATAGAAAAATTTACCTAAAATTCATGGTGACTATAATGTTGTGGTCATTGGTCAGATGGTGTAATGAGTGTTAGATGGTGTGGTGAGTATCAAATTATTGTCAATGGTAGGTTGGGCCAGATCCATATCAACACTAGCTTCCTGATGGCTGATGATGACAAACACATGTTGAGAGTTGGCATGTGCTAGTTAATCTCATCAATTTTGGACCTCATACTAATAACTCATCATTGGCCTATGACCATACACACATTCACTGACAACCAAGACTTCTCTGATCTATTACCCCACCATCATAATTTTTTAGTAACCAAGGTCCTGTATCTAACCCCAATTGTGCAATAATAATTTGGTGGTAGAAGATTACCATACCAAGCCCACAAACATATTTCACTTCACCCATCCAACCCACTATTCTAGCTAGGAACAATACATTTACTATTGTGAAAGAAAAGACATTTGATATTAAGGAATAATTATAAAAGATGCCCATACAAATTTCCATTTTAGATTTGTTGCATATGTTTATAATACACAAGAACATCTTGATGGAATTTCTTAGCCAATCCAAAGATCCTAATGACATATCTCTAGATAAATTTCAATCTTTGGTTGGACATATAGCTCCAATTCAATAATTAACATTTGACCAAATTGATTTATCATCCCTTTGCCCTTTGCATAATAATCCATTATACATCAAAGTTGTTATAGCATGGCATAAAGTGAGTGTGTCCTTATAGACAATGGATTAGGAATAAATATCATGTCTCTAAAGATCATCAATCTTCTTGGGTGCACCATGATGAATATCTAGCTATAAACCATCACAATCAAGGCCTATAATAATGAAGAGTGAGAATCACAAGGCACCATCCAATTTTTAGTTATCCTTGGGCCCTTGGCCCATGATACACTATGCCATGTGTTAGATCTTGATTTGACATATAATATGACTCTAGGTAGACCTTGAATACATTAGATTCATGCAATTCCATCAACATTAAACTAGTGCATCAAGTTTTCCCATTCAGGTATGGAGGTTATCATTCACAAAGATTTGCAACCATATAAACATATCAAGAATTTGAAGGCTAAGTATTGTTGTCCCCCAAAAATATCACTCATTTTTTGGGACAACATTTGAATTATTTTGATCCTACAGACCAAAATTGTCTCTTCCCTTTTCACAATTTGTCCTAAGCATTCAAATTCCTCAATTTTCAAGCTTCTCAAAAATATACAAACTCTGCAGGGTTAAATCTACAGACTCTACAGGCTTAAATCTATGGACTTTACAAGAAGAGAAAATCTATGGACTCTATAGGAAGAGAAAATATACAGACTCTATAGGCCAAGTTCAATGGGCTTTACAGGTTGATTTCTATAGACTTGATTTCTATGGACTCTACAAGCAAGTTCATTTCTACAGGTTCAAAGGCTTCTGTAGGCGGGTTCAACCAAAAGAATCAGTTTCAAACAATTGGTCATTTTTAGGATCAGTTCAGTGCCTTGGTTTAATAAAAAATCTCCATCGACAAGCATCTAAGTAAAGAAGGCTTGAACCATTGAACCATTGAACCACTTTGGTTCAAAGGTTCAACGAGTTCAAAGTTCAAAAGGTTCAACACTTCCGGTTCAATGGCGGGTTCACTCAAAGGAATGGTTCAATGGCTTGGTTTAACCAAGCGGTTCAACACTTTGGTTCATCCTTTGGTTCAATCAAATGGTTCATCAGTTAGTTCAAGGCTTTGTTTGAACTGTTGAACCAAAACTTGGTTCAATGATTGGTTCAAACAAATGGTTCAAAGGCTTGGTTCATTCAATTGAACCATCAGCTTGAACCATCAACTTGAACCATTTTGGTTCAATAGATTGGTTCAACGAAGTGGTTCAATAGTTGGTTCATCAGCTTGGTTCAATGATTTGCTTCATTTTCTTGGTTCAAAGACTTGGTTCAATCAAAGGGTTCATCGGCTTGAACCATTTTGGTTCAACCAAGTGGTTCAACATTTGGTTCAACCAAGCAGTTCAATCAAACCATTCAAATAGTTGGTTCATCACCTTGGTTCAAAGGAATGGTTCAAAGGAGTGGTTCAAATGCAAAAGTTCAAAGAGCCTCCTAAAGGACAAAGTGCCCTTGTGGAGGGCACTTGGTCAACAAAAGTACCCTTCAGAAGGGTCATTTTCAAAGAAGGCCGCAAAGGTAATTCTTTCAGATTTTGTTTAAGGAATTCAAGAAAGGCTAAGGCAAGAAGCAATTCCTTCAGAATTTTTATTCGAAAGAATTCCTTTAGACAAAAAGCCTAAAAGAATTTGGAGAAGTTGTGGGCAGAAAGCCTGAAGAAACCAAGGCAAAAGTGATAGGAACATTTTTCATGGACTTTTTGTTTGTGAGAATTTGTTCGAAGAAAATGCCTGTAGGAAAACCACGAAAGACTGCCGAAGGACCCCGAAGAGTAGGTACCCTTGCGGGGGACTCCCAAATACTGAAGAAAAGGACACTTCCCTGAAGCTAAAGGGTCACCTTCCCTTCGATAAGATGTAAAATAAGAAGCCCGAAGGCCATTTCAAAGACCGCCCAAAGGGTGGATACCTTGCAGGGAGCTCTTCTCAACCCAAAGTGGATCCATTTCTTAAGGCCCAAAAGGGTAGATTCTTTCTAGGATAGTGCCAAATAGAAAATCCAAAGAAGGACCAAGGGGTGACGCACCCAAAGATGTCAAATTCAACACAGTGAACTAGCCATTGAAAACATAGTGATGGTGCACGAATGTCAATTTTAAAGTGCATAAAATAGCCATTGATCCATTGAATCTATAGACCCAAATGCATTCATAGACTTCAAGGCCAAGACCAGTAGAAAGTGAGGAAGGAGTAGAACAACAATTTGAATCTAGGACCTGATTTAATTAACCAAAAAAGGAGGAATGATGAAGGTAGGATCAGATCACCAGGTGGATATTGAAAGTTGCAAACTTTTAATAGCGTGACTTGTTTCTCTACATTGATAAAATTAAATGGGTAAACACCCCTAAGTTCTAGCCTATCTTCTTAATAGATTCCAACGTAACATGATGTGTTACTATTCCTGAGTCCTTGAAGAGGCTATATAAGGGACTCTTCTATTGTAAATGGATCTCTTTTTGACAATTAGAACAAAACTCTGCCCAAATTGAAATCCACTTCTGAGACTTTGAGCTCAGTTTGTTGATCATATTTTGTTATTGGAATAAGAAATCAAGTGATTTTTTAGACTTTGTGCTGTGATATCTTTGTTGTTGGGGAAACTATTCTTATGTCTTTTTCCTTAATATATCTTTTATTCCTTTAATTCAACAAGTAGAATTAGTGACAACAATCAAGAAGGTGTCCTGAAGAGTCAACTTTGGAGAGGCTTTGTGCCCCCATAATTGCCTTTAACGTGTTTTCTTTTCATTTATATGTAAAGGACCTTGGGGCAACTTTGTGCTCTCATTATCGTTTGTATCTTACTCTTGAGCAATTCAGACGTAGACTTTGTGCTGCATCTCGATTTACTAGTTATTACATCCTTTGTTACATTTTGCTATTACTACCTAGAGTATTCTTGTGGCTTGCTAAATAGTACTTCTGAAAGAAGAGGAGTGCTTTCTGTCATTTTCCTTGAGTTTCTCCTTTGATCCACACACATCATCTCTAAAGAAAGAGAGATGGATGGTTTGTCATACCCTTAAGTATTATTTCCTATTTATATATATATATATAGCCTATTTATAGGGAACCTCCCCTTGATGAGAGGAGAGATCAGTCCCCTTCTGATGTGGTAAACCTACAAATTTGGACAACTAATCTTCCTACTTTGGCTGATTAGACCTATTTTGTTTATCAATACACTGATCGACAAAATATTCAACCAATAAGTACCAAAGTTATAACAACTATTATGGTCTAAATCTAGTTTTTAGGAAGGGTAAGGGGAAATAAATACTTGTTGATTCCCTAAAGGCCAATTGCATGGACCTAGATACCCTTGATTCACTTTTCCACATACCACCTCCTAAAATATCCAATCAATATACCATCTCAGTTAATCTCCTAGGAGAATATTTGACCCATGATACTTCCACATTGCCAAGCTTCCATAGAACCCTAAGTCCTTTGGAAGATCTAAAGCCAAACCACCTTACATGGGATGGAAAAGAAAGGGTAAAGGCCAACTTCATAGTCCTACACCTATCATTTTCATACCAACCATTAGCCAATAATAGGAACCACTTACAGATGATGAATATTGGTTGTATAATGACAACCTAGTCAATTTTTACCTCAATGCCATGTATCTCACTTCAAATAAAATCATGAAGAGACATGCTTATAAAGGAGGGTGCCTTGGGATAAATCAATAGGGTCCACTTGAGCTCATTTCTACCACTCTATATAAAGGACCATATGGTCTTGGATTTAAACTACTTGGGGTTGACCCCATGTACCTTATTTATGCTCTAATGCCAATGAATAATGATGATGATGTCAATAACGAAGCAGAGTTTGATCGTATCCCTTTTGATGACTTAACCAATACCAATTTGTTTGATACCAATACCATTTATACCCTTTGACTAGTTATTCATCATAATCCATTTCCTTTATATTATCCTCAACTTATATACTAGGCCCAATAATTATCAATAGTGTTGGTCGATGAGTTTAAGAATAATGAGACCTTTTGTGATTTTTTGGGCCTGAGGGACAATGTTCTATTGGGAAACCACAAACAAGGGTTCTCAATAAATTTGAATCTTAAAGTATATTTTGGAGAGTGGGTGAACACCCTTATCCAAAAATAAATAAATAAAACATTGAGGTCCCAAAGTGAAAACCTCTTCGAGGCACTTTTAGACTAGGGAAATAGTAAAAAGAAATGCCACTCTAGTGATGAAAATCTGTTTTAGGTGCCATTAGATGGGGGTGTTCAAACTTTCTCAAACATATCTCAAGAGAACACTAATTATGAACTTGCATATAGGTTTGAGTTTAAATTTGAAGAACAATAGGCTTTTGATCAAATCATCTAAGAGTTCCCAACAATATTTGTCACATGGCCATCCCTACCATTGGGGGATTCTGATTCATCATGCCTAAGATAACTTGAAGAGTCAGTCCTAATAGAGGACTCTACCATTATAGACCAATTTAAATCTTTGCCAACCATTCTAGAAGTTGGTTCAACTCTTCTTGTAGAAGACACTATAAAAGTTAACATCAAGAGTCTAGACAACTCAAAATGGATCAAATTAGGTGTGTCCCTCACTAAGGAGGAACATCAAGTATTTAAAACCCTTTTAAGGGAGTTTGTTGATATATTTTCTTGGGCCTACTCTTGTATTTCAATTTTAGACCCCACCTTGGTTATGCACCACATTATGGTACATCCTAATGCCAAACTTTTAAAATAAAAATTGCACAAGATACATCCTCACATTGTTATATTAGTGAATAAAGAGTTGGAAAAAATCTTTGAAGTAGGATGTATTCGATTGATCAACTACTTAGAGTCGATCTAAAATGTTGTTCTAGTCATCAAGAAGCTAAAAGGAATCAATATTTTCACTGATTTCAAAGACATAAACAAGGCCTACCCTAAGGATGACTTTCCTCTACCAAACATTCACATGAATTTCAACTCCATAGTGGGTTACAAAATGCTTTCACTAATGGATGAATTTTTAAGATATAACTAGATATAGATTACACTAGAAGACTAATATAAAATAGCATTCACCATTTTGTGTGGAGCATTTTTTTATTAGGTATGTTATTTGGTCTCAAAAATTTTGGGGCCACCTACCAAAGATCCATAACCATCATATTTCATGATATGATACATGACATTGTTGAAGACTATGTCAATGACATATTGGGAAAATCAAAGACCAAATCTGATCATCCAACAATATTACAAAAGATATTTGAGTGACTACATAAATATAAAGTCACACTCAATCCTAAGAAGTGTGTTTTTGTAGTTAATATAGTAAAATTAATTAGCTTCATTATGTTTCATTGAGGCATTAAATTTTATCTAGCCAAAGTACAAGCCATAACTTAAATGCCACCACTGACCAATTTGAAGCATCTCTATAGTTTGTAGGGAAAGATTCAATCTATCAGATGCTTCATATCTTAGTTGACCAAAAGGTGCCATATTTTACACATTTTTTTAAGAAGGGTGTCACATTTCATTAGGATGACAAATGATAGAAATATTTCCAATAACTAAAGGAATATCTAGTAAATCCACCTATTTTATTGCCACCAATGCCAGGAAAGCCTTTTTTATTATACCTATCAACTATAGACAAAACCTTGGGGGCACTTCTAACTCAACATGATGACAATGGAAAGGAGCATGACATGTACTATCTAAGATATATATTAGTTGTGTATGAGCAAAATTATACACCCATTAAAAAACATATTTAGTTATGGTCTTCATAGCTCATAAAATGTGGAATTGCATGTTAAACAACAATACTATAGTTATTTCTAATTTATATCTACACAAGTATCTACTATCTAAAAAAAATTTACAAGGCTTCATGGCTAATTGGATCACTCTCTTAAGTTAATTTGAGATAAAATATGTCAACTAGAAATCCATCAAGGGATAAGTTCTTTCAGATCAACTTGTTGAAGCACCCCTTGTAAATATGGAACCGCTAATATTTCACTTCCCAAATGAATCCATTATGACCATCATTGAAACACCTCTTGAGGAGCAGCACTGGAAGCTATATTTTGATAGATCATTCACATCACATAGATCAAGGGTAGGACTTTTATTCATAACACCATAGGGGGACTTAATCCCTAAGTCATTCCAAATCTGCTTTCTTTGTACCAATAACATGTCTAAATATGAATCACTTATTGTAGGGATTTGACAAGTAGTACAATGGAACATACAACATCTAAAGGTTTATGGTGATTCTTAATTAATAATCAATTAGGTTACAGACCATTTTTAGACCAAAGATGATAAGCAAGTACCATATAAGGCTATGGTCAACACTCTCAAATATCAGATTATCGATGTAGATTTTAAACATATACCAAGCGATAGTAATATAATAATAGATGTTATGGCCACCATTGGATCTTTGATTCAACATACAGAAATGGTAAAAGAATACCAATTCCTCATTCAAAATTTATTAGTGTTAGCTCATGATCCATTAACCATCACAATGATCTATGATATTTTTAGTCCTAGATCTATGTGGTATTCCAACATTTTCACCTATCTTCATGACCAAATAATGCCACCAAAATTATCCCACAAACAATCAAAAGCCTTTGTCCACCATGCCACCTATTATACCTTACTTAGATCAACCATATACCACCATAGTTTTGATGGAACTTTTTTTCATTATTTAACTTTGACATAATCTACATTAGCATTATGGGAGGTTCACAAAAGAGTATGTAGGGCCCACACTAGTAGGGCCATCCTATCCAAAAAGCTCTTTTGTACCAGGTACTATTGGCCAATGATAGATGTAGATGTAGATGTGTATGTCAAAAATTATGATAAATGTCAAAGGCATGTCAATCTAATTCATGCCCTAGACAAGACTCTAAAACCAATTCTTACAACTTGCCCATTTGTTACATGGGGCCTAAATCATATTGGGAAGATAAAACCCACCTCATCTGATGTCCAAAAACATATCCTTATTACCACTACATATTTCACTAAGTTTGTCAAAGCTATACCCCTCACTTATATGATTGGAAATAAAATTTCCAAAGTAATTTTCAACCATCTCATTTACTACTATGGTATCCCCTCTGAAATTATATTTGATAATGGTGAATAATTCAAAAATAGGGATGTCGAATCACTATGTGTTGAGTACAGGATTAAACAACATTTTTCCATGGCATATTAGCCATAAGGTAATATACAAGTAGAATCATCTAATAAAACCATTGTTAACATCCTCAAAAATATTTTCAATGATGTCGACCATGATTGATACCTTCAAATCTTCTTTTCCCTTTAGGTATGCCATACCAATCATCATAATTCAATAGGAACCACTCCATATTCACTTATTTATGGTAATGAGGCCATTCTTCTTATTAAGGTTGAGTTAAATTCTTTACATATTTCTTTGAAGCATGTATTGGATGATGAAGACTATTGATTATCTCACCTATAATAATTGAAGTTACTTGATGAGAAACAATTGGTTATAGTTAATAACCTTCAAGTATACCAGAACTGACTCTATGGCCACTACAATTAGATCATCATACATAGAGACTTTGAACTTGGTGATCTTGTTCTTAATTAAATCCAAAAGAATACCATAGTTGAGAGGAAACATAAGGGCAAGTTCAAACCTAACTAGATATGTCATTTCATCATTGTTGAAAATTATGGTGCTGAAGCATACAATCTCACTACACAAAATGGGGATGAACTTGATGAGCCAATGAACATTTTACACCTCAAGCATTATTTTTATTGAGAGACCTATTGTGGTTTTTATGAGGCCTATTTTGGTTGTACCATAATATTGACATTCTTCCTTTTACCATACCATTCTACCATACCTTTCCTATCTACCAAGTTATTTTTACCCATACCACCCAACCCTTTGACCTTGGTTCTATTCCATTGGTTACATGGCTGCTTTCAACATAGAGATTCATATCAAGTTTTAGTAGTTGTTTTAATATTCCAAATAGAGGCCATATTTGGGAGCAATATGATAGTGGTTTGGCAGTTACATCCTCCATGTCTTATCTCATTCTATACCAAGTGATTCTGATTATAACCACCTTTGGGCAAATCAGTGTCTCACCATCATGTTACTAATTATAACCACCTATAGGAAAATTAGTATCATTAACCTATGCCATTATTTCCTAATTATAACCACCTATGGGTATATTAGGGGAAATAATTATTTATCATGCCTTGAAGTACCACCTTACCATTCCTATGCCATATTATGCCATTTTATTACTTTGCCTATTTTGTTTGATTTGGCTACTAGACTAGTTAGATTCCTCTATTATAAGATATAACTACAGTGACTTGATGTTCCATCCTAGGTCTACATAGGCATCACTCAATTTACATTGAGGTCAGCTTAGTCACCCTTTACATGCTATCACTATTTTATGATAAACCTAAGCCACACTCTCACCATTTTATGAGAAACCTAAGCTCAATCTTGCCAATTTTAGAGTAAACTAAGCCCTAATCTCACCATTTTACAAGAAACATAAGCTCCACTCTCACTATTTTATGAGTAATAATTTAGTTTGAATGTTCTCACCATTTTATGAGCTTGGACTATATAGTGTCTCATCATTCTCTATTGATTTGAGATGCTCAATAAGTTCTAAAAATATTTGTAAAACCATTTTAGAAAATCCAAAACACTGCCTTAAATATTATGGTAACCCTCACTAAGTTACAAGAAACCACTTTTCATTTAGTTTTGCCATCCTTATTAGCTTAGCGTATCACACTCTCATCATTTTATGAGCCCATTCCCATATTCTTCTATAACATCCATCATGTTTTTGTTCTTATAATCATTTTATTATATCCCATAGCCTAGGAGAACTACATTTAACCTAAGTTTTTTGTTGGATATCATGTCCATGGAACTATGTAGGCAGCATTCCCTTTCCTAGTGCATCTAGAGACAACTTAGCTACCCCCTTCCTTTTCTTCTATTTTCCCATCTTGTTTGTTTGTTATATTATCTCTTATAGTCTAGGGGTAGTGTTCATCATCTTGGTTGTTTCACGTTATTTATACTAACATCATGATTAACCATTATTTGTTGTTTTTTCATTTTGGTTTCATTTTATTCTTCATTTTTATTTAAGTTTTATTTATTTATTTGTTTTCTTGTTATTCCTTGATTCATTATATATGCATTCATTAGGTGATTCCTTGAATATTATTCTTGAATCCATCCATATTCATGCATCAACAATATCATCATGGTTTTCATCATAGGTGCATTATTTTCAATTGAATATTGGATTGTGTATCAATCTTTATGCATATTCTGGAAAAGTTATCATGGTGTTCTATCATGATGCCTACTGTCACATGCTATAACAAAAATGAGCTCCATGATTCTACGAGGAAATAAAGCAATGATATATATCCTTGGCACTAACAACATTCCTGATCTAATCTAAATTATATCCTTCATAGAATAATTAAACAATGAAATAATTTTCCACCTTGCCAGTTCAAATGCACATCTCCCTACTTGTAGGTTGCCCAAATTCATCTTTCTCCTTTATACCACTATTATATCATATTCCATATCATGTTTTCCATAATTAGGATACTAATGATTATAATCACCTCTAGGCAAATCATTGTATACCATCCCACTTGCATTACCAATGATTCTAATCACCTTTAGGCAAATCATTATGTTTCCATCTATTTGGAGGTTAATGATTCTAACCACTTATGGGAAAATCATTATCTTTCTTCTGCCCAACTGGGGCATGTTTTTAATGTGATAATGATTATAACTGCCTTTAGGTAAACCATTATCTTTGTCCACCCAACTAGGGCATGTTTTTATCCTATCAATTATTATAATCACCTATGGGCAAATCATTGTTTCCCTTTTCCTAATTATAACTACCTTTGGGAAAACTAGTCTCTTGTTATCCTAAGCATTTTTTGATGATTATAACCATCTTTGGAAAAATCATTATTCTATAATTAGGATACCAATGATTATAATCACCTCTATGAAAATCATTGTATACCATCCCACTTGCATTACCAATGATTCTAATCAACTTTGGGCAAATCATTGTGTTTTCATCTATTTGGAGGTTAATGATTCTAACCACTTATGGGAAAATAATTATCTTTCTTCTGCCCAACTGGGGCATGTTTTTAATGTGATAATGATTATAACTACCTTTAGGTAAACCATTATCTTTGTCCACCCAACTAGGGCATGTTTTTATCCTATCAATGATTATAATCACCTATGGGCAAATCATTGTTTCCCTTTTCCTAATTATAACTACCTTTGGGAAAACCAGTCTCTTGTTACCCTAAGCATTTTTTGATGATTATAACCATCTTTGGGAAAATCATTATTCTATAATTAGGATACCAATGATTATAATCACCTCTAGGCAAATCATTTTATACCATCCCACTTACATTACCAATGATTATAATCACCTTTGGGCAAATCATTGTGTTTTCATCTATTTGGAGGTTAATGATTCTAACCACTTATGAGAAAATAATTATCTTTCTTCTGCCCAACTGGGGCATGTTTTTAATGTGATAATGATTATAAATGCCTTTAGGTAAACCATTATCTTTGTCCACCCAACTAGGACATGTTTTTATCCTATCAATGATTATAATCACCTATGGGAAAATCATTGTTTCCCTTTTCCTAATTATAACTACCTTTGGGAAAACTAGTCTCTTGTTACCCTAAGCCTTTTTTGATGATTATAACATCTTTGGTAAAATCATTACCTTTATTTTCACCCATACTGATGATTATAACCACCCATGGGTAAATCATCATGTTTATCTACCCTAACTAGGGCAACTCCATATACCATTAATTATAACCGCCTATGGGAAAATTAGTCTTTTCTAACCCATTTTATATTTTATCCTTAGTATTTCTTCCTTCTGAGGGACTGATTATCGACCCCTTTGCCAACCACTCCCTCAAGGGAGTACCTACAGTTCATCCATTATCATTGAAGTCATAGGTATATAGGACCTTTTTATTCTTTGAAAAGATGTTATTATGTCTATAGCTTGAAACACCTTCCCAAATAGGGGCAAACTGTAGACACCTAAAATTGGCCACCAATGGCCTTCAACCAAACTTTAGATTGATTCCTACCAACTATTGAAAATTTATTCTAAGAATTATTGAACATCCCAAATTTGCTTGTGCATCATTTGTCAAATCTCAAAATCACATTAACACATTCCTAATTGGGGTATCCTACCATATGCAATTATAACCTCTCACAGATTCATCTCTAAGAATATTGTGGCATCACAATAGTCAATTTGGCATATGGACCTATTAAGTTGGGCACTTTCACACATAAATAATTTTTTTAAAATGTTAAAATCCTAATCATAATTAATTAACAAGCTAAACTAAATTAAATTCCTATTAGAATTATCCATTCGCAATTAATGAAATTCAAAAATATGAAATATCCTAACTTTTCATGATTACCTTTGTAAGTTGTCAACCCTTTGGAAAATATCTCAAAATATATCTCTTTGGAGACCCATGCCTATCCATTGTAAATCATGAGTAATTAAAACCTTTTAACTCTACTAGGGTTATTTTGACTCACTTAGGTTAGGTTTGAATCCATTTCATGTTTAAACTACACTCTAAATTACCTTGAGTTGGGGTTAGTTCTTAAGCCTATAATTACAAGCCATTACCTATTGAAAAAGGGGCATGGATATTGTAGAGTTATAATGCATATTTTTGCATAGGATTCATATCAATAATGTTATAAATCCAAAATATTGAGCCAAGCCACATCAAGCCATATCAAGCCACAATGGTGCCAAGGAGAGAGGGAAATACACAACCTTTATTTCCAAAAGACTCTTTGAGCACAAACTGATCAATCCACATAATGAATCATTCAGATCATTCAAAGAATGTAAGAGATCATTTGTATTTTGCATTTTATTTATGCTTTTAATATGATTTTATTCATTAATCTCCCCCTATAATATAAACTAGAGATTTTAGAATGTTAGTTTGTTCATTTCATTATTTTATGGACTAACACAAGACTAACCTTCTCTCTTTTTCAAATTCCTATGATCATAGTTTTTAGTTTTAGGATGTTAATTCTTTATAGTTTTTTTCATACAAGATTAGAATTTTGTTATTATTATTTGTTGTTATTAGATAAGTTACATAGATTAAATAATTTTATAGTATCTAGAATCAAATTTCTTGTATTAAAAGTCAATAATAATAATTTGTGTATCTTTAATATTGTATCTATAAGGATTCATTGCATTAGTGTCATGTATTTATAAGAATCAAAAGTGTCTTATGAGTCATTTATTTTTAAAAATCAAAATCAAAATCAAAATGAGTCATTATTGTTAATTATTTGTGTCTTTTATTTAATTAAGTCAATATAGAGTCTTTATTTTCATCAAAGTCAAAAATCTCAAAAGTGTCAAAGTTGAAGTCAAAAGTGTTCAAGTGTACAAGGATACATTATCAGTTGTATACAAAATCATAAGTCAAATGTAAAATATGTCAATATTTTAGGGGGGAACCTATTCCATTCAAAATGACATGCATATGAGCTTCATGACTTCTTCAGTTGAATAAGCATTTTTAATGTAGGAGGAGGAGACAATGGAGGAAGGAGGTCAGATAGAAACCTCTCATCAACTATAAGAGATGGGGCTATATAATGTAGTCTTGGATTATTTTTAGTTATGTTTTTATTTTTTATGAATAAAATAAATGATACATACATGTTCACATATTGTAATAAGTGAACTCCTTTATGAGCATTTTTACTCGAAGTAAAAAAATAGTAAACTAATAAAAATCATAAATGTAAGACAGTTCATAGATCTTGAAAAGGTTTATGGTAGATCCATAAAACCATAGGAGGTGGATAGTCAATGAGGTTCTTATTCATGTCAAGGTTTGTGGTAAACTTGTTTAAAACCATGGAAGGAGTGAACCTTTCTTTAGATCAAGGTCATGAGCCAAATATTTGGGCATGCCATAGGGGTGACCATATTATAGGTGAGAGTGTGAATGTTTTTTTATATATTCACACTAAGTGGGGGGATATTAGGGATTTAGTATTAGTGTAGATATTATTTTATGTAATAATATATGAGAATAAAATAATTGTATGTGTGTATATATGAGGTGTCATAGACAACTCATATATATATACTATAATGAATGAATAATGGGTGAGTGAGATATCTTAGGAGATTCATAGGAGAGATAAGAGGGATTAAGGATATGGTAGACTCATTGAATAAAATACAATCTATATATTGTACTCCTCTTATTGAATAAGATCATTTGTATGAAATTTGATATTTATGTTTTAAGATTATTGTTTATTTCTATGTTTAACTCTTTTTTACATACATTCTAGTTAGAATCAATAACTACATAAGGTAGGGTGTAGCTCATCTTATGAGGGGTAGTGTATATGGGAGGCATGTAACTTGAATGGGTAAAAATGGTGGATTTTTTGTCACTAGATTGTTTTTATAGGTTGGATTGTAAATGCGTATGCTTCCCATTGGATTTGAATAGGATCCTCATGGAATGGAGGGGATTTAGAATTATCTAGGTTGGAGACACCAGGAGCAATGATTTATACCCAATGGGTTGGTTAGAGGCATAGATTGGTGGGGGCGTATTGTCTTATTGTGGTGGGAGCATGTAAGATTATTATTGTAGAAATTTATAAGTTATTATTTGGATGGGAACAAAGGAGGAATGAACCTAGGTGGGAAGATAGGGATTCCTTCATTAATTTAGAGATTGTTGGTTATTCTCTAAATCATGAGTTTGATCCACCAAGGTCTTGATGAGTCCATTTGGGCCATAGGTAACATTAGGTATAAGATCATCCTATATGAGATGGGTAGAGGCATGAGATTGGTTAGTTTGAATAAATGGGTTTATATTGGAGGTTTCTTAGGTTTTTTACTGGTGGGTTAGAGATATTTTTATTCCCACTAGAGGAATGAGTAGCCATATGCATGTGGTTAACCTCATCCTCCAAATAATGGATCCTTCTTAAATATTGGCCATATCTAACACAAATTTATGAATTTGGGTTTTTAGGATAATCGATGGTTTAGTGACCATGCAAGGATTGGTTACACTCTTTTTAATGAGATTCATTGCATTAGAGTCGTGATGGTTTCTAGAAGTTTTATATATGTCTTGTATCTCATGAATAGAGACCCCACTCCTAGTTTGGGTGTTAGGATGAGAATAATCACAAAATTGGTAATTTACATTGGTGTCAAAGGTAGGTTTAATCCAAATCACCAGTAAAGGCTCACCAAAGTTGAGTTGGATTCTTCTATAGATCTCCAAGCCAAGAAATTCACTTATTTCATGACCATACATATTTTGGGGGTATATGAATAACTAAAAAATAAATGAAAGGAGGGGAGAATGGAGAAAGGGAAAATAAGAATAATAAGAAAGGGGAATATTCACATAAGGTTCACCAATTTTTTTGCATGAAAATAACACACGTTAAATTATGCACTTGACTTGTCAAGGTTGGACAAAGACAACCAAAGTAATGAATGGGAATTGGATGGATTTATGGAATGTGTTCGTTTTTAGGTGAAATGGGATTTAAAATGGGTGGTGGAAATTTATTCTTGTGATGAAACCAAAATACATCCGCAACATCAAGTTCCTTATTGATAGCATCTAGATGATAAAAAATAGAGCTCTAGGGTCCTTTAGTGTTTGAGATAATGAGAAGGAATAGATCTTGGTCAATACTAGAATTGGTTAAATGGGAATGATTAGGCTGAATGACTTGAGGGATGAGATTATCTCTATTAATTTGACTACACATATTCAATATCATGCACAAACATGAATGATATATTACAAGGTTACACTCAAGGAGAAGAAGGGGGAGTGGAGGTGAAGATCTAGGATTGAATCATGTTATATTAGAGACATCTATTTTGAGGGGGGATGATGATTGGTGTATATTAGATTCACTCTTGATAATATATATAACTAAGAGTGTCAAAAATGATGTGGGGAATGGATATAGCATGGAAAATCTCAATTTTCAATTCAACACTAATGTTTAATAACATGTTGATTGTAGGACCAAGTGCTCTAACCCTACAAAAATTACCTTCTCTAATAAGACTAGGTGTTTCATAAAATTTCATCCAAAGTATAATAGGATAATTATAATTTTATGATATTGTTTTATAAAATGTTTTATGAGAGGAATTTCAAGGTTTCAAAGTGCTTGTGTGGTTTGACAATGTTCTTATTTTTGTTGTTTTATGAATAATTGACTAAAATAGAAACTAATTACTTACTCAAATGAAATGACTAAAAGTAAAGAATGATAAATAAATATAAATGAAAATAAATAATTCTTATGTTTTGTATTTTAAAATTCATTCCAATTCATGTAAGATAAGGAAACAAATCTATTTTATTGATGCAAGTGTTGATTTTAATTTTCCTAGATGCAAGTTAAATGTAATTGTTTTTTAATATTTTTCAGGGTGTAGATGAATTAATATATCATTTAAATTTATATTTCCTAACATTAAAGTAAATTTAAAGTCAAATATAGATCCTAATCAACAATACTATAAAAAATCTAATAATTCTCTTTGCATATGCAAACCAAACTAAGTTTTGGTGTGTCTAGTTGGATGCACACTAGGTTTGAATGATTTGTTTTGAATAAAATGAATATTTGAATTTTTATTTTATAATTTTTTTAATTATTAATATAAAACAACTTAATTTACTAAAAAAAAGATAATTTAGAGAAAAATATCACATATTGCTTACCTATGTTTGACTAGGGTTTTCTACTTGCTATTATGTATATTAATGTGTGGATAAAAGTTTATTCTAAACTAGAAATTCATTGTGATTACAGATGTATATATATATATATATATATATATATATATATATATATATATATATATATATATATATATATATATATATATATTGGTATCTATGGTTTGGATTCAGATATATATTCTCTGAAGAAGTATATTAAATGGTAATAAATAGCAAATGAAGTCAACTAATATTTTTGTGTAAAGGTGAGATAAGAATCATTTTTCCTATCAAAATTGCATTTTAAAATTAAATATTTAAAATAATTCAATAAAGGAAGCTGATATAATCTAATCTAATGAAAAATAATAATAATTATAAGCTATAATTTCCCAACTTGATCAAGGTGTAGATCATCTAAAATTAAGAGTACTATTTATGATGTGGTCCTTAGTGTGATAGCTCCTTTGCTTAAAAAATGATTGTATGAACTCTCTAACTAGGAGGATGATCAAATAATAGTAAAAAAAGAGAGAAGATAAGGGAGACACAACTTAAAATGAATAACAAGTGGATGTGGCTAGTTAAGAAAATTACGCTCAAAGAACTGATTGTGAAATAATGACTCTCCTTGTCTGTCATTATATAGTTGACATGAAAATGATAAAAAAAATATCCAAAGTAATGGTAAGTAGGTTGTGTATGTATAAAAATTCAAAATTCCACACTCTGATGCAAATTTTTAGGTTTAAAAAAATTGAAAATTGGCTTACTTGTAAAAGAGTAGTAGAGGTTGCATAAATGAGTTGGAATAAGTGGAACTATGAGTATAACTTAGGAAAGGTTTAAAAATATATAAAATCGAGAGTGGAAGTGAACTGGTCTATATTAGAGATGAAATCAGGGTGGAAAAATAAATAAACATACATGCAACATGCAAAAATGCCTGAAAGTTTGAGTTTTGTGAGCTAATTTTAGAACACAAACCAAAGGTGATGAAACTACCCTCTTTTGTAGGGGTAGTTATGCAACTACCAATCTAGACGATAGGATTTCCAACTTAAATGATAGAACCATTACATGCCATTATGGAACCACCTTGTATGTGATGGTTCCATCATGATGGTTTTTGAAACTACCATAGCTATTCTATTAATTTAAGGTAGTTTTGTTATTAGATGCGGTATTTACATCACTAGGAGGGGTAGCTTTATATCTTAATAAAAAAATTAAAAATAGTATAACATAAGTTTTAAAGGCCAAGTAATATATATTATGGAATCAAAAGGGGGTGGGGTTAAAGAGAATCCATCCGAGCATAAATAGGATATCACTACATCATCATTAGACATCATGTTAGAACATCATACCATGTAATTTTTAGGTGCATACAAAGATGACATCCATTCAGACAATAAAGAGTGATGTAAATAATAATCCAAAAATAGGTTCCATAAAAAGTATACAAATCCAAGAAGACCTTAGTAGGAAGTGTTTAGTTAGTTATGGGTTTAAGCCCACATAGGAAAGTAAGATGCAAGAGCATGCATCTTGGTAGAGGTGGTTGGACAAAGGTGGGTTTCATCCTGAAATAAAATGGAGATGATGGTGGATAAGTATTTGTCGAAGGAGGATGGACCATGGTGGGTAATTTCCCATGAAGGAAGAATGAAAGAGGAGAGACGTGAAGAGGAGGAAAAAACTTAAACTAGCTTGAGAAAGTTAGAAATGGATAAGAAGGAAATATAATTAGCTAAATTACTTGGTTTTTTAGAAGAGAACACCATGGTCATTATGTTTCATAGCCAATAGAGTGGGTTTTTCACTTATCCCATATAAGTGATCAAGATATCACATTTTAAAAACCTCGTGTGTCTTATGCAAAAACATATAAGGGTTCGTGCAATATTTCATCAATAAAAAAAGAATGCTTGTGTTTTTGCATGTTTTTTTGTTTGTTTATATTTTTTTCATGGTTACTCATTAAACATTTCAAATCATGGAATTTACATGATATTTCATAAATTTATTTAAAGGTGTGTTGGTGCAAGTATGTAAATTGTGTATAAACTAATGGTTGGGTATATTCTTATGAACATCCATGTGGAATAAATATTATGATGTGAAGAAAATCCTTAGGTATGTCCAAATGGAAATAATGTTATGACCCAATGAATTTTATTATGTAGAGGATAATTTTTAAAGTGGGGGAGGAGATAATTTGAAGACAAATTCAATCAAGAAAATGACTGAAGTAAAAATAAGATTCTAGAGTCATAAAACAAACCTGTATAGGTGGTGGATATAAGTTGACCATTTGGATGATGTTTTTTGCATAGAAGGTGAATAATCATAATCTTAATAGTTTTTTATACATAATTTATAATAAATTTTAGGGCATAATACAAAGGAGAGGAGGACTAGAAACCCTAGTTTTTAGAGGATTATAGGAGGGCATGAATTATTTTCATGGAATGTAATAATCCCATAAAGGCAAGTGTGTTTGTGAGAGTGAGTAAGTGTGCATTCTTTGTAATGTTTTGTTATTAAATTCAATGAATAAATGTTATTAAAGTTTTTAAAGTCCATGAATTATGCTCAATGTGTGTTCATGAGAGAGTGTCTAACCATGTATCATGTAGATAATAATAGTCCTTAAGTGGGCCCCCTCTCTTGTGTTTGCATCAATTAGTGTCAAAAAAATGTTTGTTCCTTGTGGATTGTGTGTCTGAATTCTCCAAATGAGCCAATTACATGCCATGACATAGAATTTTACTGAGTGAACTTCAATTTGTGAAATACAAGCTTGCATAAGTTTATTTTAGGTGTGAGAAAAGTCTTGCATATGTTGTGTAAGTCTGAGAGAGGATATACTTTAAGTATATTACAATATTTAAAAGGTGATATTTCTCATTGTGGAAAGATAACACATAAAAGAGGAAGAGCATGAGATGTGGATGACTTGATAGATATGTTGAAAATATTCCATGCAATACTGGATATGATGAAGATGACTACACAAAATGGATATGGTTTAACTATAGGTGAATTTTATGCATAAGAGGTAATGATAGGGTTTTGTCCCTATAAGCAATTTTAGATTTTTTGGAGACAGTCCAAGAAAGTGGAGTAAAATATTCTAATAGAGGAAAAATACCAACAAAGGTCATGATGAAGGAGAGAAGTAAATATCTTTATGATATTATTTTGTTTTATGGAAAAGATATCCTAAATGAGCTCATGAAATTGATAGTTTATCTATAAATATATTTTGAATATGAGAATGTTGTATACCCCATGAGGGTAAATTTTGCATACAAGAGATTATGTGGTGTTTCATCTACATATTATAAATATATCTAAGCGATGAGACAAGGGAAAATTAAGTAAAATGTGAATGGTTTGGTATAGATGGTTTCGAAGCTATTAGGACATATTGTACACCAAAATTTATAAGAAGATTAGTTGAATAATATTAATATATTGAGGCTTGAGATAGAAGATAAGAATAATATTTATAATAAAGGAAATATGAGAGGGAAGTTTTCATGTGATTAGATAAATTTCATTTTGAGAAGTAACAAGGATAATAATATGAATGTGGAGATAAGGTTGTCTTGAAAGACAAAAATAGAGTGAGTTTTACATGTGAGAAGCCCAAATTTTATTTTCAAAACAAGGAGAGAGAGAGAGAGAGAGAGAGAGAGAGAGAGAGAGAGAGAGAGAGAGAGAGAGAGAGAGAGAGAGAGAGAGAGAGAGAGAGAGAGAGAGAGAGAGAGAGAGAGAGAGAGAGAGAGAGCTACAAGTATCCATAAAATAACCAATAAATGGGAATTAATAATGTATCCATGATGAGTTTCAAGCTTCCATGAAGGAAACAATTAATGTGAAATAACAAAGCAACCATGAAGAGTTGCAGGTTTTTATGAAGTAAAAAATAGAGGTGGTGGATGTAAAATCTAATGAACATGAGGAAAGTATGGTTGAAGACCAACCATGTAAAGGATAAGAAAAAAACAATAATTAGGAGAGAAAAAACATGGAGGTTTTTGGGAATTAGCCTTTTGGAATCCATCATGTGAATAGAAGCCATGAGAAGCATGCAAGCAATGGAGAAGATTTGAAAAACATGTCCTTGGAGTGTGATGAAGATCTAGAAGAATGAATTATGGGAATTCTTGATTCCCTTTATTTTTTAGTTCAATGTACAAATATATCAATGGAGAAAATGTTAAAGAAAAGGACAAAATGCAGTTCAAGACAGTATGCTCATTTATATTAGAATCAAATTGATTAAGTTGAATAAGGGGATAATATGGTAACATTAGTTAAATATCTAGTTGGTAATGATATACTGGTAATAAATTATTGTCTTGAAGCCATCATGGACATGAAAAATAAAGAAAGTGTGGGAAAAGGATTGTTCTCAAGAATATATACATGACAAAGTTCAATGGATGTAATTAGATGTGGGAGAGAATACTCTCACAATATTGAATGAAAGAGGTTTGAAAAAATAATAAGACCTTACAATTAGGATATTGGTTGATAAATAAGGATATGCATAAAAAGTGAGCACATCGGTTGATAGAAATGATCATAATTCAATTATAGAGGTTGTTCCAAAGATCATTTGGACAAGGAGATATAAATAATGTCACTAAATTGGTATGGATTAAAGAAATAAGATAGAGGTGGTGGAATTTTTTCTACCAATAAGAATGAATAATGACATTATTGTTTCACATGTGGGACCAACCCATATAGGTATCGGAGAAGATAATGTTACAAGTCAAGGTGTGTATTTTTATCATACAAACAAGGAGAGTGTAAGTTTCTTTTCACATGGTGTGGTTGTGGTGAAGGAAGGAGAGTATAATAGTCCAAGAGATAATATAAAGAGGATAAACATGAAAGGAGATGTAGTTGAGTTTTATATCATCCCAAACATGTGATGGATGAAGAGAATTATGTTTTAGGTGCATATATGAAGAGAAATGTGGCACTTAAAGAGGCCTTCTAAGGTGAATAAAGTGAGTTTCTTGAGCTCATCAAATGTTAAGATGAGCATTTGATTTTTATATCAACTAGATATGTGGAGAAGGAGATGATGTTGTAACATAGAGAAATTTCTTGACATATAAATGTAGATAACAAGAGATGAAGAGGTGAATACTATCCTTGAGGTGGTACTAGAGGCTAT
This sequence comes from Torreya grandis, assembly GCA_037957365.1. Taxonomy (NCBI): domain Eukaryota; kingdom Viridiplantae; phylum Streptophyta; class Pinopsida; order Cupressales; family Taxaceae; genus Torreya; species Torreya grandis. The sequence continues at coordinate 5,327,959 of JARHVA010000400.1, read as the reverse complement.
GGGTGATCATTTGGATGCCCAAATGTATGTTGATTTTGTTGAGATGATATTGAGGATGAAAGTGGAGATGCCAACCATGATAAAAGAGTTATAAAAAATAAATACTAACTTAAATAAGAATCCAAAAATAGGTTGTAAATTGAGTAGAAAAAGTGAATGGAGGAGGTGGAATTCATCAATGGGCTAAGCCCACAAGGGAGAGTAATATGAAATAACAAGAATCTTGGTGGAGGAGGTCTTATAAAGATGGGTTTCAACCCATAAGTAGATGGAGAGAAAGGTAGATAAAATTTGGTAGAGGAGAATAGACTATGGTGGGTCTAATCTTACAAATGAAGAATGAAAGATGAGATAAGTGAAGAGGAGGACAAAAATGAACTAGTAAAAGAAAGCTAGAAATAGATAATAAAGAAAGAAAATTAGATGAATTACTTGGTTTGTTGGAAAAGAACACCATGGCCATTATACTTCATGGCCAAAAGAGTGGGTTTTATAGTTATCCCATCTATGTGAGTAGGAGCTCACATTTTAAAACCTCAAGTGTCTAATGTAGGAGCATCCAAAGTTTCATGAAATATTGCATCAACCAAAAACAAAGTGATTGTATTTTCGTGTGATTTTTTTATTTGTTTATTATTTTAGCATGGTTACTCATCAACCACTTCAAATCACAGAATTTACATATGATTTGATACATTTATTTGATGGTGTGTTGGTACAAGGATGTAAGTTTTGTATAACCTCATGTTTGGGTAGATTCTTATGAATGTTCATGTGGAAGACATATTATGACATAAATAAAATCCTTAGGAATGTCCACATCGCAAGAATGTTATGACCTAAGGCATTATAGTATGGAGAGGATTTTTTCTCAAGTGGAGGAGGAGTTAATTCAAATATACATTTATCTAATAAAATGACTGAAGAAAAAATAATATTCTCAGGTCAGAAAATGAACCTGTCCAGGTGGTGGATGGAACATGACCATTCAAATAATGTTTTGTGGATGGAAGGTGAACAATCGGAATCTAAATAATTTTTTGGATAGAGTTCAGAATAGATTTCATGGTAGAACTCAAAGGAGTAAGAAGACCAAAATTTAGGATATTAATAGACCATGTGAGAGTCTGAGTTATCTTAATGGAATGTAATAAGCTTATTGAGGCAAGTGTGTGTGTGAGAGTGAGTAAATGTGCATTATTTTTAATGTTTTTTTATAAAATTTAATGAATAAATATTGTTTAATTTTATCAATTCCATGAAATTATGTTCAAAGTGCATCCATGTGAAACTATCTAACCATGTATCACAGAGATAAAGGTTGTCCTTAAATGGACCCCTTCTATGTTTTTTACACCAATCACACTACATTTCCAGTATTATGACAAAGGCTCAAATTTAAATGTATTTTTCCCACTTATATGTATGTGTGAAATTGTGAATGCAAGTCTAGATGCTCTTTCTCACATTTTACCCTTGACACAAGTATGCATATATGAATTCAGATTTGAATGTTACTTTAATACACTTATAGATAGAACATGAAAATATTTGAATATATTTTGAGAGTGATGATAACCATCCTTAATGTGTTAGAGAAGCCTTATCTTTATAAATGTTTTTATTTTTAATTGAGACATACTGTCATGCAAAATTCAGCTTAATATAGGATTCAATAGATAAAAATAAGGATTAAATAAAACGTGACTTGAGATAAGTTTTTTAATTATGCCTAGACAAGTCCATGCTAAATGAATAGGGTTGTTGGCCAGTCATGTCTAGTTACTGCAGACTTGTCCAGAAGGATAAAAGACCAACATTGTGGATCCCCATGACTAAATGGAGAGATAAATAACTAATAGACAAACTCATAGACCAAAATAAATAAAAATAATCAATAATAATGCACCAATAGAACCTCATTCACTGTCAAAAGTATGTCTATAAAGTTACAATAAATTACATAAAAAATAGGCTTGTACCAAATTTGGGTGTCTACAAACTATAAAAATATGTTTCATGTTCAATTGATCATTATGTTTTCTATCAATTTATCTAAGTTCAAGTCTGAAAAATGTACATATGCCATGGTTTATGCCAATTAAGATATATAAAAAATTCACTTGAGAAAGGCTACAATAAATCAAATAATTTCAAATTGCTTAAAAAATGTCATGGTTTGATGTTCTAGTATGGATTTGAATTTACAAGTAAATTGATCTAGCTATTGTTAATTTCTCTTGCCCAAAAAGATAACTCTAATTTTCCATCAATAAAAATATGTTTCTCCACTTATTTATTGTAAAAACATTTTCTTAAATGGTTTTGTTCAGATATTTATGGATCCACATTATTTATGTGCCACGGTCCTAATTATTTTCCCATAATAAATAAGAACTATTTATTTGATGCTTATTAATCTCTTATTATCTCTAATATTTTTAATGTTCCATAACCTTTATTCTTTATCTTAATCATTTGGAAAAGTCTAAATTTGACACATACTAATATTTTTACCCTATAAATTATCATTGTTGTTAGGAATACACTTCCATGCCGAATTTGAAAATTTTACAACATTTACATTAATGAATTATATGAGCCTCTTTCATGCTTTACACCATTTGACCATTTTTTTTTTTAGAGAAGGATTGTGTTCACCTTATGTTAAGTGAGTTCAAAGTCCCTTGAAAGAGTATGAGGGGAAAAGGGGAAGATGAGTGAAAGTGTTTGGGTAGTGTAACCTTTGAAGTGGGGATGATATACCCCTATTATGGGTCACTCGAGACATACTATAGGCAAGTACATGACTTAAATATTATTTTTTTGTGTAAACTAATCAATGCGAGAAGTTTACGATAGGATTTTTTTTGTGTTGAGGCCAAATGAATATGATCAATACGAGAAGATTTTTGTTTTTATTTATCTTGATAACAAAGCTTGGCTTAGTCATCCTTCAAGGGAGTGGTCTAAGAATTTATTTTTAAGTTTTAATAGTTGTCCTTCAAGGTAGTAATGTATTTATAGTATCAAAGAGAAGTTACATAGCTATCCTTTAAAGGAGCAGTCTACATTGAGAATCATGACTTGAGAGATTATAACTTATCTACATATCCCAACTTTTTTTTTAACTTTTAGTCATGGATAAGACTATAGATTCTTAAGAGTTTTCCACTTTGAGGGAAAAACCATAGCACTTTTTATGCTAACTAAGTGTGTAGGAGTAAGGGTTAAGAGGAAGGGAGATGAATGTAATAGGGGTGATCAAGGGACGAGCTCAAGTTAAACATAAGGTGAAGCATCACTTGATTAACAAAAGAATGATCGTAGGTGTAAGGAATTTAAAGGCTTGTGTTCTAGCTTTCCTTTGAGAGAAGATAAGCAATAAGTTCATGAGCCATACTTATGAGTTATGATGTAGGGTCCAAGCCAATTAGGAGTGAACTTACCCCATTTGCTTTTCTCTATGTTCGTCACATGTTGATTTTATTTTAATATGAGATCTCTAATATTAAAATCTCACCCCTTGAGGTTTTTATTGTAAGCACATTTGATACGCTCTTGATAGATTTGGAGGTAGTTGAGGGATATGAGACGATGCTCCTCAAGAAACTTGAGTTAAGCCAAATGTTCTTGGAAAAAGTCATCATTAGTAAGTATGTCTTTTAGAGAAATGCAAAGAGAAGGAACTTGAACCTCAAGAGGCAAAACAACCTCCATCCCATATACCAAGGAAAAAGGTGTAGCACCCATAGGGGTTTGAATGTTAGTATAGTAAGTAGCCCATCAAGTAAAATGAATGTGTGTGTGTCAATCCTTTCTTGTATCATTGACTACTTTTATGAGAATTTTGGTCAGTGTTTTGTTAGAAGATTTTGCTTGTCTATTTGCTTGTGGATCGTACAGTGATGAGAATCTTAATTTGATTCCAAAGGTATCACAAAGACTTTGGATAGTCTTGTTTTTGAAAGATTTTTCTTTATCTATTATAATTTTATGTGGGACACCAAAATGATAGATGATGTGATGGTTGATAAAGTCAAAAAAAAATTCAGCCTTAGTAGAGATGAGAAGAATGGCCTCAACCTACTTAGTGAAGTATTCAGTGGCAGTAATGATAGAATGGTAATGGAGGGCTGAATTAGGGTTAATCTCACCGATTAGATCCAAGCCCCATTAGCAGAATGGACAAAAGTCTTTGGTGACTTGTAATGCATGAATTGGAACATGAAGGAGGTTAGCATGTTGTTGACATTTGATGCAACACTAAACATAATAACCATAGTCTTGATGGAGTGTGGGCTAATAATAGTCAAGTCAAAGGAGATGCTTAGAAACTATGTGACCATTTAAATATTCACCACAAATCTTGTCATGGACTTCCTTAATAGTGAAGGGAGTCTCAATACTAGTGAGGCATCTAAGGAGGATACCATCAAAACCTCTCTTGTAGAGAAGTCCTCCTAGCATATTGTAATGAAGAAAATGTTTTATGAAGGCACATCTCCCATTGTTGGAGAGATCAGAAGGGATAATAGAAAAGGAAAGATAATCTGTGAGTTGCTTGTACCATAAGTCATGTGGGTTGTATGTTACATTTTTGATAAAAAGGATGTTAGTTGATACATATGAGGGTAGTGTTAAGCAATGCATGGTGACAGATTTTTGAGGAAGAGGGTGAAGAGGGTATGTGTGAAGCAATTGAAGCCATTATGTCAACAAAATTGTTTGTAGATCAAGGAATAGTTTGTAAGAGATAAGAGTCAAATGATCCCAATAATGTATCTACATGATGTTTATACTACTACAAAATTTCATTTTTGCATAGGTAGGAACCATTAACCTGATTAACCACTAATTGAGAATCACCAAAGATGGTTATTGATTTGATACCCAAGAAGATAGTTATTTAAAGCCCTAAAATCAAAGCCTTATATTTAGTCATATTGTTAGTACATTCAAAATCTAGTTTAAATGATAAAGGCATAGGCTCATCATCTAGAGGAATAAGAATGACCCTCACAGCCCACCATATTAACATTTATACCCATTAAAGAACATCATCATTTGATAGGAGATGTCATCAGTGATGAGCATTACGATGGATTCATTATGGAATTCAAGGTTTGTAGGTTGGTTTTCAGGTAAAGGGGAAATAACTCATTGGTCAGTGATCATTTTCCCCTTGATAGACTTTTGTTGAATAAAATCTAAGTCAAATTCAGTAAGGAGCATGAGCCACCAAGCTACACGTTGGTTGTGATATGGCTTGGAATGCATGTATTTGATGGGATTAGTATGGGTGACCATGTAGGTTTTGTAATTTAAGAGGTAATGGTAGATCTTGGAGGCTAAAAAGACCAACATAAGGCAAAATCTTTTCAGTATGGGTATATCGAGTCTCATAATCATAATAAGTGTGTAGTTTTATGTAGTAAACTACCTATTTTTGATGTTGATCATCTTGATGTGCTATCATAGCACATAGTAATGGTCTATTGTAGATATGTAAAGGTATAAAGGCTAATTTTCCTTAAGTATAATAAGAACTGATGGAGAAAGGAGATACTATTTGAGTGCGTCAAAAGCTTCCTAGCAATATATATTCCAATGGAAGGAGACATCTTTTTTTATGATATGGTGAAAGGGTTGGTAATGATCCAAAAACTAGGAGATGAAGCAGTGGATTGATTAAAGTTTGCCTTGTAGGCTGTGGAATTATTTAATATTAGTAAGTGGAGGCATCTAGAGTATTGCTTGAACCTTAGCAAGTTCAACTTCAATACCACATAGAGAAATGATAAAGCCTAAGAGCTTATCGAAAAGGACACCAAAGACACACTTTTTTGGGTTTAGTCAAATGTTATATTAGAAGAGACAAGTAAATATGATGTTGAGAATCATCAAGTGATCTTGGAAAAGTTTAGACTTTCTGAGCAAGTCATCCATGTAGTATTCCATAATTTTATGTAGGAGATCATGAAAGATGTAAGTCATAACACATTGGTAGGTGGCACCAGCATTATTTAGAACAAAAGGCATAACTTGATAATAGAAAGTCCCCCATGGGGTAATGAAGGTTATCTTATGTTAATCCTCGAGAGTACTCAAGGATTTGTTTATATCTCATGGCTAGTTATTAGATCAACAATTTGGTCGATACTTGGCAATGGGAAGTCATCTTTTGGATAAGTGAGGTTTAGGTCATGATATTAAGTACAAATTTAGATTCATTTGATTGCTTTTATGATAGGAAAAATATTGGAAACCCATTGTAGGTAGTTGATGGGTTGGATAAAGTTAATAGAAAGGAGGTTTTAGAGCTATTCTTTGACAAGGAGAGAAATATGAGGATGCATTTTGTAAAGCTTCTACTTAACAGGTTTAACATCTTGATTGGTGATAATGTTATGGGTGATGATAGAGGGGTCAATATCAGGCATGCCATTATAAGACCAAGTGAAGGATTTGATATGGTTATTAATAAATGTGGCATAATTAGCTTGCTCAAAGGAATCCAAAGATTGGCCAATCTTGAGTACTTGAGGGTTATCATGAGAGGGAAAATTGATGTCAATGGTTGATTCATTTAACATATCTTGTAGTTTAGATTGGATTAATCATTATATATAGGAATCATCTACACCCATGTATGTGAGAATGGAATCATCATCTTGACATTGGATAGTGTTAATAGTGAGAGAGTCGTCATCAACCATTTTATGATGAACGAGAGGAAGGGACCTTTTTTCCTTACCCTAGTGATAGGTGAGGGGCACCAAATAGATGGCATTTATTTTTAAAAAATTAGGAGGTATAGATACCTCTAATTTGATAGGTGATGGTGGATAAGAAGGTGGGGAAGGAGAGACTGGCTCTCAAATAATTGGTACATGGGAAGTTTTGGTGAATTTAGTTGGTTCATCGTAACCAAATCCATGCCTCTTCTTGGTGTTTTCAATGGTTTTACTAGTGGGATATTCAATGGGCATATGAATACCCTGCTTGTAACAACCCAAACCAAATCCTTTCTAGGCACACCTATAAATATAGGTGAGTGAAACTAGGCTTGCTCAGGAAAGAGAAGTCATAATTAAATGGTTGTGACAAAGAGGGTGGATTGTAAACAATAGGAGCCTAATCAATTCCCTCATATGTGAAATTAGTTCAAAGGTTAGAGGGCCCATAAGGGATGACCATCCCATTATAGGGATCATAATTTGGGTGCATATGAATCTTTCCATACTGTTGTGGAGTATGGAACATGTCAAACATCAACAAATGATATTCTCTTAGTGACAAACATTTAAAAGTTTCCTCCATGGGATCTTTGTTATAAATTTGTGTTATTGGTATTTGTGTAACTGGGGTAGCGGAGCTTGTGAAATCTTCAAAGGTATCATACTGAGAAGATGATGTATTTAATGGAATGAAAACATCATTGGGACTATAAGTCATGTTGTATTTTTTAAATAGAAGTGGGTCAGTGGGTATAATATGCACTTGGTTATTGTACTCAAACTTGACACAATGGTGTAAATTTGAGCGTACACATGCCATAACATGTATCCAAGGTTATCCAAGTAATATTTTATATTTAAAATCTCCTTCTACAACATATAAGAGCTCAATAATTGTGTAGGGACCTACATAGATATGTAAGACAACAGTGCCCACTATAGTAGTTATGGTATCATTATAGGAGTAAAACACCACGTCAATTTGAGACATGTAATTATTGAGAAGAGCTAGTTGTTTGTAGGCATGGATGGAAATATTATTTATATTATCTCCTCCATCAGTCATGATTCTTTTGACATGAGTTTGATCAATATATGTAATAATAAAAAGGGAAGAATCCTGATCTTTAGGGTGTTGAGGTGGAATTTTTGAATTACTAAAGGAAATCAAGGAGATGGAATTAAGAGAGCTAACCAAAGCTACAAGAGGTTGGGTATCATCATGTTGTACCTCAACCATTTGTAAGGAACTAATCAAAGCTTAACGATGTTGGGATGATTTTTGGATTAACTCATTCAAGGACATTTTCACAAAAGTTTGGTGAAGCTGTTTCACCATCAAACTTTGAATAATGTCTAAATATGTTAGTTTTGAGACACCTAAGATGGAAATATTGGGAGTCAAAGGAGTGTCTTTAGAAAAGGGATGAGCCCAAGGATCAATGACTTTTTCCTTACCTTTATCCTTTTGGTTTTGTGACCACATGGCCACATTAACTATGTTGATCTGAAACATAGGTGAAGGAGGTGGCAAAGGGGGTATGCCAACATCTTTGGGTTTGAATTTATGTGGAAAAATAGGAGGCATTATGGATGTTAGAGGTAGAATAATAGTAAGTTTAATGGGAGTATCAACAAAGAGAGTGTCAACATCAAAGTGTTGTTGAATGACTACTATGAGAGCTTTACAACTCTTAGTATCATGTCCAGGTGAATGATCATATAGAAACACTTGTGTATATTAAACCAAGATGGATTTAGTCCAAGAGGGCTATAAGGCTTAATGGGAGGAAGATTTATTATGAAAAATTACCACAACTGATGTAGTAAAAATCTCTGAGAGCCTGTGAGTGGGCTAAAACTTGTTGTGGCAATATGAGTGGACACCTTTTTTGTTTAGGAGTTATAGGGGTGATTTTGTGTGGTGCCTTGTTTAGTGGTGGTAGAGTTACATCTTTTCCTGACACTTTCTTGGTGTTAGGTATCATGGTGTCAGATGTTAAAGTCCTACCAGGTGATAAAGGTAGTAGTGGAAGTAGCTTAGCCTTTTGTTTCACTTGGATTGGTGATATTCCAACTAAAGTAGAGGGGTGCGGTCCCAAAATTAATGGTAAATTTGAGGGTTGAAGAGGGAAATATCGGTGAGATCTAGGAAGCTTAACATTTTTTTTTAGTTCAGGACATAAAACTCCAACTTATGGTTGGAGAGTTAGATCTAGTTTCACCTATGGAAGAATTAGATTAGAGATGGGATGTATGCCTAAAGACCTAATCTTCTTTAATGTGGTAGATACTTATGAGGGTGAGGGTTCTGACATAGATGGATGAGCTTTTGGTGATTTTGGTGAATAAGCTCTAGTTTTATCAAAGACCTTGGGGTAAAGGGTAGTGAGAGGATTGGTGGTAAAGGTCGACACTCATTATGTAGGATAAGGAGTTTTAAGTCAATCCCAAAATGTCACATGATCTAGCTTCATGGAGTCAAGAAATTCTAGACTCTTCACCAACCATGAGAAGGGTTTAGATGAAGTTGATGTAAGCCTTACAATTACTTCTATAGAAGGCTAAGTTGATTGATAAAGATGGAATTTATTAGTCTTTACTACCTTGGGCTAAAGATGAGAAATAGCCACAACAGGGTCTTCCTCATGTGGAAGTTGAATGGGTGAAATAGGCTCTTCTACCTAAGGAAGAAGAATGGGTAAAATAAATGCCACTAACTCTAGGGGAGGAGTTGGTAAAATGGGTGCCTCCTATTATGGGAAAAGTTAAACTAGAAGTAAAGGAAAGGCCATATTAACTGTATGGATATTATGATCACATGAGTTAGTTGTGGTCTAAACAATATTTTGATTGGGTGAATGGTTAGGAAAATGTTGTTTGAACACATCCATATTTTGATTAGTGGGTGCATTAGGATTATCTAAGATGATATCACCCCTATCAAGCATGTCTTGAACAATGTTCTTGAATGTTTTATATTTATTAGAATTGTGGCCTTTAACTTGATGGTAACCACAAAAATCATCTTCCTTATACCAAGTTGGAATAGGATGGGAGGGGTCAAATTGTATGGGAGGTTTGATTTGAGGAAGTGTTATGACACCTTGTTGTAATAGTTTTTCCAAAATGGAAGTATATGACTCCCTAATGGGAGTGTATTGTCGTTGTTCATACCATTATTGGAATTTCTTGGTCAGATTTTGGGAAGTCAAGGAATTAGGTTAGTTTGTGGTTGTGGAAGAAGCTAATTTAATGACCACTATGTTGGCAGAGCCTTTAGATTTTTGGTTAGAAGGAGAAGTTTTGGAATAAGAGGATTCATTTGATTTGGAATTGGAATTCTTACTATGCAACTTGACTTTGCCTTCATCTGTAGCCTAAATCTCAAGTTTCTACACCATTATAAAGGCCTCATCAAATGTGCATAAATTTTGTACTTGGAGTGTGGACAAAATCTGCTTAGCACATGCCCTTGAGAAGAGGTCAATAAGCTTAGGTTGGGGTAAGGAGAAGGAGAGTTGATTGATCAATCCTCTCCAGTGAGAGACAAAATCTATGATAGACTTCTCATGAAATTATCTAATAGAATAAAGGTCTATTATAGAAACCTTTTTAGAAATGTTAATAGAGAAATGGTCTAGGAATATTTGTGTGAGTTGGGTAAATAAAAAAATGGATTGTTGAGTTATAGAGCTTTACCAATCTAGGGTAGCACCCAAAAGAGACATAGGGAAAGTGTGAAGTAATAACACATCATCATGCCCTATTAAAAAACAAGCATGTTTAAATGCTCAAAAATGTTGTTGTGGGTCCGCTTTACTCTATAAATGAGTAAATTTGGGGAGTTCCCATTAGCTTGGATAAAGGTGAACAGACACAAAAATATGGATGGGTTCATTGAATATTTGATCATAAGACAACACATTCTTTGAACCCAAAATGGATGTCTCTAGATTAGACATCTTGTTTATCAACATTTTAATGAGGTCTAGAGGTGGATTGTTTTGGGAGATACCCCCTAAGTTACAGGGAACCTGATAGGAAGCAGAGGGAGTGTATGACATAGAATGTTGAGGTTGTGTTGGTGAAACATAAGGATAATGAGTCATAGGCTAGGGGAAAAATAAAATGGGCTTGTCCCATTGGGTTAGAGACTATGCTTTGGTTAGACATTGTTATTATAGGTTGGGTTATTTGCATGGTTATACTAGGTGAAGGGTGAGTTGTAACTCAAGTAATTATAGGTGTGAGAGTAGATGGAATAGGTACCACCAAATTTTTAAATGGGGTGAGACTTGACTGAATTGCTTATCATTGTGAAAGTAAGGAAGTCATGCTAGGGTTTAAGTAGGATTGGGTAGCTGGTGATGTTAAACTTTGGAAATTATTTATGGTTGGGTTACTTATTGAGGTGGTGGTTTGAGTAACCATGGGTAAAATAGTGGAGATAGTTGAAACTTAAGTTGTCTCCATTAGAGAGGTTGGCATACCATATAGTGGGTCACCCAAAGAATTGTGGGTTCAGCTCATGGCAAGGTAATGTTGAAGGGCTACCACATTGTGATTAAGAAATTTAGCAAAATCTTGATCTCCTTCAGGCACAATGAGAATTTGGTTGGGTTTAGAAGTATGCTCTGTATCTAAAGTATGTTCCATGATAGAATCAACAACAAGAGGGGAAGGTAGAAGTGGTTATTGGCTTATATAATCGATAAGAATTTTGGCTTGGGCTCACATCGATACCATACAATAACAAGTATAAATAGTTTTAATACTTTGTATTAATGATATAATAAATAAAAATTAGATTTAGGTGTAGGTAAATAGGTTATTTTAGCTTGGTGTTTTGAAAAAAATAAAATTAAATAGTCTTTGATGCCGATCATTTGACCGATGTTGGTAGCAAAAGTCTATCGACTTCAGTGGGATTAACCGATGTCAGTAGGATAAAGTTTGCCAACATTGGTGGAATTAAATGATGTCAGTCATTATGAGATCTTGGGAGATGGAAAATCCAATGTTTTATAAACCTAGAGGTAGAATCTAAGTAAAATAGAGGATATAAGAGGTTTGTGTAAGAAGAAAGAACACTAAGAAAACTTGATATAATAGGTTATACAAACTGAGTATTACAAATAGTGTTGATTTTGTGAATCAATAGAAAAACATCCTTACCAACTCCAAAATATATAAGGTAATAAAAAAGCAAAAAGAGAGCATATAACCACTAATTATTAACTCTTAGAGATTAATTTTAGTATCATGTTGGTTTATGCCTTAATCAGATAGTGAGAAGAAAATTTGGTTAATGAAGGTAATAAAAAGCAATCTAGAGCTAGTTTCAGATTAGTTTTAGTGCTCAAGAGGAAATATATGTTAGACCAGGTATGTGGCTTTTTATAGGAGATTTATCCCCACACTTCATGGACCTAAATCCAATCCAGGCCCCTTAGCCAAAATATACCTTCTACCTAGATTTTATACTCTACTAGAGAAAGGAGTGGGTTCTCCCCTTGGTGGTGAAATCTAAGTAGGATAGTCGGGTCGGGTAAGGTGATCCATCAAGTGATGAAAACCTAATGGGCCTTGTGTCAGGTGAGTTTAGATGTTTATTTTTGTGAGTGTCATCTAGTTGTGTAACATAGTGCACTACAATTCATTCATAATGCTTGTAATTAACTAGGTGAGCTAATATGCAACAAGCAAACAATGAAGTGCAGTAAGTTTTAAATCTAAATCTGAAATGTTTAGATTCAAATGAAAATAATGATGAAATAAGAGTAGAGAATGAAATTCACTATCCTAATGTGCATGTAAGAAATAAATAAAGAAAATATGATTTTAACTTGTAATAAAAATGATAAATTACTTTTAGAGGCAAAGAGAAAAGGAGTGTGACAAGGAAGAAGAAATTTCAATTTATTGCCCTTAAACAGAAAATAAAATGTTGAATTTTTTTGCTTTGAGGGAGAAAAGGAGAAAGTGCAAGAAATGAAATTTTCACTATAATGCACCTATATGAATGCTTAAAAAAAGCAATGAACCCAAGGAAAACTCTAGGGTCCCATCGAACATGCCAAAAATGTTTCACTAGAATTGTGTCTATTTCAAGTCTAAAGAAAAACAAAGAAGGATAGGGATAAGTGATTAGAATAAACCCAAATTGGTTTACATGTTGTATCTAGACATTGTGAGTACTCATATTTGGCTAAGAAGGACTACCTAAAATTAATAAAGAACTACCACAAAATATCTTTTAGTAGATATATGAGTGGGCTTCCAAGCTACGCGCTTGTTCTAGGAAGTGTCAAACTTCCTAAGAGATGACAATCCACTTTTTAGAAAAAAAGGAGTAATAAATAACAAAGAGAGAGGAAAAAAGAGAGTAAAAGAGAGATATGTTACTGTTGTTTTCAACCTAAGTGCAGTAGAGAGTAATAGAGTATAGGTGGTATATTCATTTTATATTTTGGAAGTTGTTTGGGAAAGTTTTAGAAAGGTTACTAAAAATGCATAGTTTCCAATGTCAGTTAGGCTACCGAGGTTAGTGAGCAAGTGTGACTGATATTGGTTGGGCGATCGATGCCGGTAGGGGAAATAGTTTCCTAGGAACTTGCAAAGGATTTTCTAGATCTAGGAAATGGGTTTGGTGAGGTCTGGAAGGTTGGGGAGAGTTGTGAGAGAGAGAGTATTATTTGGATGGGTCTAGTTAGAGGTTTGGTGTGTTGGAACAAGGGAAATTAAGTGGGTAATCTTAATAACTCCTTCATGGGAGTTCATTCAGGTATGCATAAATTAATAAATAGTAGATATAAAGTGATTATAAATTAACTACTTAAAGACTTACAAAATAAGTGATGTACTTAGTTGAAGAGGTGATTGAACAATAAGTGTTGAATGGATGTCTCTTGTAAGGCTTTCCAAACCAATGCCTTAAATACATAAAATAATCATGTGTTGCTAGTTCTCAAGAGCTTGGTTCCTATTCTAGATTGATTTTTGCAAGGTAATAGTAAGCCAAGATGTGGAAAGTTGGATGCTGAAAGTATATATATGAATAAAATGAGTTTTCTTGATTTCTACTGACCTAAACATTAGTTTGGAGTTTGGATTAAGTAACCAACATCAGTGATCATATTGATGTTGACCATGGGTTTTCCAATGTCAGTGGCATGATAATAGGTAAAAGGGGCTAATTTTACCCTAATTTTTGTTCTTTCTCATGCCAAGTGTGGTATATATTAGGAAATGGTAGAAATAAGAGGTTAAGAAGGATGTAGTTGGTTAGGATTTTTTTGGGGGATGAGAACAAGTCATGGCTAGTTAGGATAAGGGGACTAAGTCTTGAGGTGACTCAGAGGGTAAGAATTAGTCTTATGATGAGGTGGCTAGGTAAGGTAGCATAAGTGGTTTTTAATTAACTTAATTAAATATTTTAAATTAATTAAATTTATGAGGGGTAAAAACATGGGTTAGGAAGGCTAATTATTATTATTAAAAATGGGCTCAAGGGGGGTTTTGACACTGGGAGTTACACACATATGTGACATAATTTTGGTGTCTACACATAGTTTTTGCTTGATGAATATTATGAATCTCAACAAACATACTATCTTGTATCTTAAGTTCATTATGCTCAAGCTTGGTTTTCTTAGGTCTCCATACTTGGGTTAGTCTTTTACTATGAAATTTGGGGCATAATATAGCAATATGTCCCATGCCATGATAATTATAGAAGACTACATTATCCGTACCTCTAGCTGACTAGTTTTTCTTCCTTCTATAGTTTATTACCTTATGACCAAACTTGTGACAAGCATAACAATGACTATTAAAATATATTTCATACCTCATGGCACTTGGCTACCCAATGGATATTTTATTTTTGATCTTGGTTCTTGAATCCTTCTTATCTTGAGTTGATCTCTCTTGCTCTTTCTCAATCTTGTTTACCTTGACAATAAATTGCTCATGCTCATCTTGATTTGAACTCAACTTAGCATTTATATCTTTTAAATAAGTCTTGACATGTATACATTATTCCTTTTTTGAACTCATATTTGTCTTTTTAACCTTTAATTAATCCTCAATAATGTTGATCTTCTCTTTATCATCTTTTGATCTTGAGCTTGCTTTGAAGGATTCTAGCTCCTTATTGAGATTGATGCACTCATTCTTAATAGCCTTAAATTTTAATGTCATGATCTTATTATTAGCTTCTTCTTAATCATACTCTCTCATCTTACCTCTATACTTCTCAAAAAATTCCTTGAGTTGACTGTACTTTTCTTCACTTGATTTTAGACATGCATAAGTAACCTCTACTTGAGCCTAAAACTCTTGATTCTCTTTCTTCAATTACTTATACATATTATACCTTGGATCACCTTCAAGTGGTTAACTTTCAAATAAGGTCCTAATTTGATACCAATTTTTGGAGGTAAAATCACTGAGAGGGTGGATCTGATACCAATTTAATTCCCAACTTTTAGACATTCAACACATACAATCATGATACATATAAATTAACTATTTTAATGAATAAAGAAGATATAGAAAGATCAATCACATAACACATGATATATGTGGAAAAAACTCTTGGGGGATAAAACCCATTAAACCCTAAAATATGGATTATAGTCCTATAAATACAAGATTCAACATTTAGACCAACACTAACTGATCAAAGAACACCCATCCCTTATTTTAGTGAGACACTAATCCCAAAAGGAGTAACCAACCCCATAGAAAACCAAACACCAACCTAGATACCTCAATATAATATTCACCTATAATTTTATGTATTGTACACCTGATGATGGACTTCTCTTACTTGCTCTCTTTCCCTTTACACTCTCACAAACTTGCACATATAAGTAATGCATTCAAAACACCCTTTTATATCACTCTTCACCTCTTAGCACATACACAATCAAAAAAACTAAAAAAACTTTATCACAACATCAAAAACATGACCTATATGTCATTCATATAATCTTCAACCTACACTAATATTCAATCCATCCACTCATCACACTCACTCAATTAGCCTCTAGGTCTTACTCGTTCAAATTTCCTCTTCTAGGCTCATTAGGTCCAATGACCTATGTGTTCATCTTCATCACCTTGATAATACAAGTATGAATTATACCCTTCACTCTCTATTGGTCCTCAATTAATTTTAGATTCTCTTTCAAATTTTCTCTCCTTCACTTGAATCCACACTTATACAACTAGCCCAAATAAGTCAACAATGCCTTATATTTATACCATTCTCTTGGTATAACCCATCTTGGTCAGCCAAGATTCTAAACATAATTGATATACCTTTGAAATATGTCCTCATAAACATTAAATGTAAGATAAACACACTCCATATGTTATTCATTACCTTATTAGCCTCAAACCACCATTTGGTCTTGGTGAGACTTAAAACAATTAAGCCTTCATTCTCATACATTTAATGTGAGACTAATTATACCAAATTCATCCTTTACCAATGATTTGAAAATATAAAACCTATCTCCAATATCCCATTTCTCACTCTCATATGTGTCTATGCCACTTGGAACACCAACTCAATACTTGAACCTATCAATTTAGTCTCCTTGCTCTTCAAGTCTTCATACATAGAAAACATAGTCTCAAACTTTTGAAGTAAATACTCAAATATTTCACATATCCATATTATTATATCACATGGTTTAACCTTTTACGACCTATAAAACACCCCTGTGTTCCTTAGACACTTCAACACATGCTCTAAGCACTGAAATCAAAAATCTCATAATGGCCACTCAGGTTGGTCACATACCATCAAAATATACTTATATTATTTTGACTATCCATATTTGATAAAGGATAAAATATGACAAATAATGATTTATAATAATACTTAGATACTTATATAATATCTCTATATTGATTTCCTTCTTTAATTTTGCTTAGCACACCTTTAACTCACTCTTACAACATGGTCACTTAATCTACCAGTGCATTCAACAAACATAATCAAATTTTAAACAGTTTTTCACACTGAATATGGATTGTTCAAACCTAAATAATAAAATTATATAGTATTAATTTATTATAAAACACTATCCAATAGTTAGTATATCTTTAAACATCAATATATTATCAAGAACAACTTAAATATCCTTCTCAGATCATTTATAGACCATGGTTAAACACATAGCCAAATTTAGAGATTAATAAATTTTATTATATGAATATTAAAACCTTATAACTATATTTTTTGGATTAATTTTTAATTATTATTCAACTTTTATTTTTACTTCATCATAAAATCCCTCTTAGATCAAAATTTATGGCTCAAACACTGTAGACTAGTTTTTCCTTTGTTAATTTGAAAATTCAAATTTCAACGTTCACTATTCAAACACTAAACATCAGACACTTTGTCATCATATCATGATCCCTAGGAAATTTAAAAAAAAAATCATCATAAATATACTCAAAATTATCCTAGTATTTACCTTACAATGCTCACCATTGATCTTTGATTCGAGTTTTTTGTGATTGTGTCACTTGGTAGCTCAGCGTGCCTTCTGAGCACATTGACTTGTTGACTTAATAAGCACCATCAATATTAATTTGAATTAACACTCTCATAACATTTATCTTCTATAAAATATTATAATATTGTGATAGTTGTCACCCTCATGTGCCTTTTGAGCACATTGACTATTTGACTCCAAAGAACTTCTGCCATTTGGCAGCCCCACGTGCCTTCTGAGCATCCTTTGACATATTAACTAAATACACACCATTGTTTCACTAATAAAAATATCACAAACTCTATTATATAATTATATTTTCAAATTAAATACTCTTCTTTAGATCTGTAATTCGATTAAATGTTCATTGTAGATCTTTGATATCATAAAATTGGCTAAGTATGGGAACTTAGTGAATTTTGTTTGAGAAACCAACTTTGCACCTTAATAAATTTTGTTACACTCCATGTCTAGACCTAAAACTTGAACCATATGATCTCCTCACATATATTAATCTATACATATATCAATCTACTCTTGAAACATTCACATGTGTGAAATATGATGTCATTAATCTTCTCACTTAGCTTTATCTATCAAGATGACTACTTGAGCTTAGACATTCATATGACTATTCTGATGAATTTTTTTTTACTTTCATAAGTAGTCTAAGCACTCATAAAATCCCATAGGGTCTCTAAAATATGTTCATACCATCAATATCATCCATAAATTTCCTCACTAAGTCAAACACTGAAGAACTATGTAGGAACACTGAAGCTCATTGAAGCACACTTTGTCATTCTCATTCTAGCATGCATGACACCTTTTCAACATTCTTGGTCACCTTGGAGACATCATTGAAAAACCTCCAATATATATATATATATATATATATATATATATATATATATATTTCAAACATAATATACCCATGTATATATCTATAAAGATTTAAAAACTTGATTATAAATATATACACAGTAGTATCATCCACCTAGAGTTTTGATTTAAGCTAGGGCATAATATATTTATGAAATTTAATCCATTATACCCTAAGAGATCCACACCCAAAAACAAACCAATGTTTAGTCTTAGGGATTTATAAATTATTTTTTCTTGGTTATGTTGATGGCTGAGACATCCATAAGGCTAAGCCTATGTTCTATTACAAATTTTCATACATTTCTAACTGATTTAGAGGATTTTTCATCCTTTAAATTTCCCAAGATGTCTTAAAACTAGTACAATAATGAAGAATATTCTGAGAGATTTCCAACACCTATTGGAACACATAAAATGGACATTGTATGCTCCAAATATCACTGGTCAAAATTTGGATAAAAATATGATCAATAGGTCAAATAGTGATATGGATGCATGTGTGGTTGCCAAGTGGACCAATTAGCAAGTAACACATGCTAGTGTAATGGTAAAAGGGTGTTTATTTTTTTCTCTGATCTTTGACACTCATATTCAGATAAATGGGCCCTATTATTTTTTGGATGGGGACCCTTAGCCAAGGTCGGTAAACTCTTTTTATGGAGGGGTGCCTTTGCCTTTGTTACTTCACATTACCATTGTTACATTTTTCATATATATGCATCTATATTATTTATATGTTGCATGTGGGACTAATAATTCCCATATTTTAATTATTAAACCAATTCCATGTATTTTCCATGTCACTTGTGCATTCCAACTCTATTTTGAGCCTAAGATATGAAGCTCAAGATTACTCATGCCAACTTGAGATCAGTTATCCCAGCTCACCAACCAACCATGAGCAGTTGTGATTTCCACTAAGTTTGGCATGGTTCAATTTTAGTATGGTTCCTATGTTTTGCATTGAAAAATGCCTAAGTGTGGCCTAAGCCACATCACCTACCCCAATGACTACCTTTTTTAAGGATTAAACACAGTTGCAAACCAATGCATGTGGGATATAAAACCATGAATGGTAAATAAGTGATCTAGTTGGTTGAAAATAAGCAATGTTCATGGGATTCAAACCCATGACATGTGTTAAAATGTTTAAACATCCTAACCGATCTACCAAATGTTTTAAAGTGTTATAAAAGGCATGAAATTATATCTGCACAGAGTAATTAAAATGTCTATGCAAAATTATAAGGAGTCATTTATAGAAATTGGTTTTTTTGCCCAATTTAAAGGCATTTCCAGATCTCAAAGTAGACTATAAAGTTGTTCATAATCCAAGATGCTTTAATTGGTATATTTATGACCCTGATTTAGTGTCCTTTCAATATTTTTTAAAGCTTTTAAGGTGATTCTTTGACATAAAACATTGGGAAATTGATCGTGAAAATGCTACAAGATGTTGGATTGACATTATTGAGTGTGATCAGAGGTTTGTTGGCATATTGTTTCAGGTCTTGTGATTCCATTATGGTATTGGGATTTGTATTATTACTTGCAAATAGATTTTTAATGGATCAAATTACTATTTATTAATCCCAAAGACGTAGCCCATTTGGGTAAACTCCATAAACAACCTCAATGTTTTCATATTCTATTTTGCATTTAATTTTTTCTTAGATTTTAATCAGTTATTAGATATTTGGATGCATTTTAATTAAAATATGACACTTATAGGAAATCATATAAATGGATATTGATCATTTTTGGATGTGTAGTTGGAATGAATGAGTTTTCAAACACTCATAATAAATTTTTAATCCACCTTAAACATATTAAGATTCAATTTGATCATTTATTAAATTCTATTTTTAAATATCTATTTATAAACCATTTTGAAGACACTAAGAGGTAAACATGGTTTACAGATCACTACCCCTAAGAATTCAAACCATAAATAGTAAAACTACTAGAAAATGAAAGTAATTACTTCACCAACCTGGTATGTTGCTTTCAAATTTAAGACAAGATGAACTTGTATTCTTTTTCCTCCTTGCTTTATATTTTCCTTCTCTTCTTCATCGTAGCCAATTTTCCTCTCAACTCACCTCTTATTCTAGTCTACTTACCCATCGAGCCTTACATGAAATCTCTCCTAACTTGCAATCACCATGCAATAACTATTTTTTTCCATTTTAACAATGACTTAAAACTAGTTAACTGCCATTAACAGAACTTTAAAAAATCCCTAATTCTACTTTACTTGAACTTTCCCAAATTCTTTAATTATGATATTCATTTTAAATTGGTGCATGCCAACCTACATTTTATTACCAAGTATTCCACTCAAAATTCCACTTTTAATCATTTTTTAAAATGATAACTATACTTTCAAATCTTAACGTAGTCCATGCATATTTATAAAACTTAGACTTGAATCTTAGGTTAGTATTTAGGATAATTCAACCTCTTTCAATAACTAATAAAGGTAATTATCTCCTTTATTTTTATGGTAATATGACTAACACAACATCAATTATCTTCTTATATCAAAATTATAAACCAGTCAATTATTTATTTCAATCATAACAAGATAATTTTTTGTGTCATTAATAGTGTATATAGGATATCTATGTCTTATGTTATTTTAATAGCTTGGTGTATATTGATATTATCAAATATTAATAATATCAAGCTTAATGTTATAAAATGTTGTAGAGACATTTTTTAGTCTATATATAATAGTAACTAGATATTATTTAAATAGGTTTACATTCTCATAATCATAAACAAACCTAATAAAAATAAATTTATAAAATCATACTACAACATTAAGCACTAAGTCTATGTAAAATATACATAATGCAATCACATACAATATTTATTCCATATCTATGTACTAACATTTATATCATGTAAATTCTAATGTTTAACTTGCAATTAAATTTAAAAATGTACCAACTCTAATAATCCAAACACATAATGCATATACATATAAAATATAATGTCGTGTGTGCATAACTTTTAGTAGTTTCTCTATCATCCTTCACCATATCCATATACGTCACCCTCTAGGATGATGCTATCCCTCCATCATGCTCTAAGGGATCAATTTTTTGGCATCCAAATCATGACAATAAGGTAGTCAGTCTAATACATCATGATATATATCATAAAATAATATTATAACAACAAATGTAACATAATAATTATGTATAAATTCACAATATAGCCATAATAATGAAATCATTAAATCTAGGTAACATACAACTGATCCATATCAACATACAACTTATAATTTATTTAAAAAATAAAAAATCAATTTAATAACCATAATAATTCATAGATAATTAGGTAAATTAACTTAGTGAGAAATCACGATGTAACATCCTTCCCCCTAAAGTTGGTCATCATCTCGATGACACTGATTCAAATAATTTTTTTGAATAATAAACAAAGTTTAGAAAAAAATAGCATAATATCTAGCATCAAATTAAGAAAACAAATATGAAAATAGCCTATAGACCTCATCATACTCCTCCCAAGTATCACTATCGTCAGAGTATTGGTCCCACAAGACCTTGTACTATGAAACTTCTTTATTATGTAAATGAAGTTTTCGAGTGTCAATTACTTTAATTGGTTCTACCATGACCACCATGGAATATATAACCTTTAAAGCATTCTAATCCAATACATGCAAAGGATTAGTTTTATACTTTTTAAGATAAGATACATGGAAGACATTATGTAATAGAGCTATGGCTAGTGGCAAAACAATCATATATGCTATAGGATTAACCACTTTTAAAACCTTGAAGGGTCTACATATCTCAGAGAAAATTTTGTTAACTTCTTGAATTTAATTGATCTCTTTTATAGCTTAACCCACAAGAATACTTTATCACCTAATGGAAATTACCTAGTTGTTCTCTTTAGATCAATATAGATCTTTTGTCTATCATTGGCTTTGGCCAGTCTTTGCTTGATTATTATGACTTGATCTTCTATTTTTGAAAGCATCTTAGGTTTGAATATTCTATCTATTGATTATTATTAATGATTTCAAAGTTTTCAGAGGTGCAATAACTAAGAGGGGAGGGGTAAATCAGTGATGCAAAATAATCCAATTCAATTCCTAACTCTTAAACATTCATCATACATCAACTTAATCAAGAAATATAAACATGAAAGCACATACATTCAAATCATACATAAGAACATACATCACATGAATGCATCATATATGTGGGAAAACTTATTGGAGAGTAAAACCCACTAAACCTTGAAAGATGGACTATAGTCCTGTAAAATAAGATCCAACATTTAGACCAGCACTCACCTATCAAGGAACACCCATCCCTTAGTTTCGTGAGACACCCATCCCAAAAGGAGGAACCAACCCCCTAGGTAACCAAGCACCCACTCAGATACCTTTATCTAATATCCACCTTTAATCTAATGTCTTCTACACCTAATGATGGACTTTTCTTACTTGCACTCTTTCCCTTTTACACTCTCACAAACTTCCACACACAAGCAATGTATTCAAAACACCCTTTTGGATTTGCACTTCCAAACACATACATAATCAAAAAATTTATAATAACTCTATCAAAACATCAACAACATGACCTATAATTTATTTACACACTCCTCAACCTACTCAGCTCTTCAATCCATTCACTACGCACACTCACTCAATCAGCCTCTAGGGCTTACTTGTTCAATCTACCTCTTTTAGGCTTATTAGGTCTAATGACCTATGTGTTCACATTCATCAACTTGATCAAATAAACATGTTTAATCCTCTTTTCTCTTTGATGTTATTCACTAACCTATACCTTCTCTCTTAAAATTTCCTTCACTCAATGTCATATATGCTCTTCTCTTCTCTCTCAAGTCTAGAAATCATGGCCTTGGTCTCCACCATTTATAGAGTCTTCATGAATATCAAAATTTAGGTTGGACATAATACTTTTATTAATCCTTAATGCATCTAAAATGCTAACACAAAGCTTAATACCATCCTCAAAAGTTATCCATAACATCCATGGGTCACATTTAAGCAGCTACACATTTCAATTAGGACTTAGTATCCCTTATAGGTCTCATAGAGACCTATTCACCCATTTATCACTCCATCAAGTAAATTAAGAACATTCAATCACTTTAAAAACATGGTTTAACTCTATTTGATATATAAGACATCTTTAGGTGATTTTTTACCAAAACACTCTTTTGCTAAAGCATAAATTGCTCAAACATTATTATGTACATAGTAGCACCATAAACTAAAAAATAGTCAACTTTGAAGCTCTTTTTCATATATAATATAGACTGGTCAAACCTCTAAAATCCAAAAAAATCTTTCTTATTGAGTATAAAATAATATCCAATAGTTATATCATCTTGAAACATCAAAATACTATCCATAATAACTCAATTATCCTTCTTAGGTCAAGTTATTTATCCTTCTTAGGTCACTTGCAGAACATGATAAAACAAACAATAAACTTTGGAGCTCAATAAATTTGATTATACAAACATTCAGACCTTCTAACTAGATTCTATGGATGTGGCTTGAAGTCCTCTATAACTATTATTTTTACACCACCATTAAATTCTTCTTGGATAAAAAGTTATAGCTCAAAACTTAAGCACTAGTTTTCCCTCATGAATTTGAATATTCAAATTCCAACATTCACTAAACAAATGTTAAACATCGAGCACCTTAAACTCATTTAATGCTTCATGATAATTGTGGACAAATACACACTATTTATATTATTTTATTAGCTTGATCTTTATCTTTCAATTCTCACCATTGATCTTAGATAATAGCTCCCATGATTATGCCACTTGGTATCTCTACGTACCTTTTACACATTTGAATTTTGACTTGACTCACATCATCAATATTTATTAGTACAAACCCCCTTGAACCATTGATCTTCTATCAGATGAATAAGATAGAGACACTTATCAGTAGAATATTTAATTGTAGGTACCTTTGATAATTTGACTTCACATGCACTATTGGATCAAGATCTGGATAATGAACACTCACCGTTAGATCTATTAACTAATGACTTCAAACTTCAATGAAGTTAAACTTGACAGTCTCTAGCTCATCACAGTCTACAAGATCAAATTTGAAAGTTTATAACTTGATCTATAAAACACTTTAAGAGCCCAAATTTTTAGGGGACCTTCTTGGCACTATAGATAACATCTCCATGAAATACTTTGACCTCAATTAACTTTATAAGTGCCTAAATTATATGTACAAAATTACTAGTTCATTCATATTTATATGATGTGTAGTGATGGTTTGTCTTATCTTAAGCTATAAGATGCATGTTTCTCATTCCAAATGGTCAAATGACATACTAGAGCCTCACCAAGACATCTATGGATGCCTCATAACTTCTTTATCTTTACAAACCTAAAAATGTGCCATATCTCTCCAAACTAATAATCTGATCACTTTGTCATTAATGCATTAGTACCACATGCTCTCTTTGGCATTAAAGACAACCAAAACTCAATGACTATGCTCAATAATCTCCTCCTTTGTCATTGATGGAAAAACACCCTCATAATTACTTCTTACTTATTTGAATTGAATTCCTTCATTTTGTTCTTTCTCCCCCTTTGAAATTAATGACAATGGGTCTCTTTCTCATCATGCCAACAATCATTCCTTAATAATATGTATGCATTCAATTACTATTAAGAAGCTCAAGATACTTACAAAATTTCAAGCATATGAAACAATTTCTCCCCCTTTGATATGGACTAATCTAAACTTGGACTTGTCTGATCCTTAGACCTATCTTCTTATAGAATTCATAATCTCTCTTTGTTCATGCAAGAATGTTTAATGCCTTATCAAAATACATGGCTTGGATTGATCAAGTCATCATGTGAATATTATTGAAATCACAACTATAGTAGACATCTTCACACATGCTCCCCCTTACATCATGCACATATAATTTAAGCCACACAAGTTAATTGAGTTAGCTCCCCCTAACTCCTTGCTCCTATATGATCCTAAGAGCAACAAGCAACTGAGCCAACATCAATCTTCAATATTTAACATACAAACTTAGAACCTTGCATATGATAACTTAGAGAAAGTCATCCTCTAATTACTAAACCACTTTAAAGAAAACTCAACATACCAACATGTTCCTTCAAGATCTTATGAGGTCATCTTGACATCAAGGAAACATGACATATTCTCAAAATAACTTTAAAAGGCACTACTGCAAAATTCACCATTTAAATCACTAGCATCTTGATATGCATAGGAAAATATCATCTATAGAGATCAAAAACATTTTTCATGATATTGATTTAACTATTTTCAGAATATTGGGGTATTATTCCTAGTTTAGTTAAGGGTTTGAGTTGATTAAATCAGTAAATAATATATTACAATAAATAGAGTACCAATTTGTATAATTTATTTGACCTTCATAGTTTTCTAAAATTAGTAATAAAATAAGATAAATATAACTTAGCTTAAATAGGATTGAGATGGCTGAGATAGAAGCTAGTACTGGTTGTGCAGGACTAGGACACTATCATAAATTAGGATCTATCTTTCATTATATGAAATGATAGGTGTGCTAAAAGTAGGACACATCAGGGTATGATGTTATAGTATAGGTCCTACTACTATTATCTAAACTAGTCACAGAGATCTAAGTTTTATGGGTTTTGTCTACTGTCTCTATATTAGTCCACCTATGAAATTTTGAGTCTTGACTATCTACAAAGCTCCTTGTAGAACTTATTTAATCTCCAACCCTAAACCTTTAGTATGTTTGAATGAAACTTGAGAAAGAAGGGAGGTTAGTGTATGTAATATGCACTAAACATGTATCCACACCCCTTGTGTGGGTATGATGACTACATATTAATAATTTAAATATGGATCAAGCCATATATAGTTCTTCCACTTTATGTGCTTTGTGAAATAGTGCTATGCAGATACAAAAAATACTAAACTGGGTGTGCTTGAGGTGACTAGGGATTGGTGTGAGGGTTTGAATGAGCTTGTGGCTGTATTGGTTGGCTATATATAGAGAATAGGAAAAATCTCCTTAATGGTTTCACTTGTATTTTTGTTTACTTTTGAAATAATTTCCAACCCCTTCTAAATGAACTTTGAATGGGATTTTATAGAGATCTATTAGTCATGGGTTAAATGTATTTGCACTAAGTTGACACAATAAAGAAGAGGAATCAAGATAAAATAGTCATTTGGTCTCAAAATATGATTGGATAAGAGTGTTAAAAATGGGACACCCTTGGGTTATCACTATATTCCAAATTGGGTGCTATTATCCCATATATACGAGACCTATGGGGATGGAATAATCATGGAAAATGGAGACTATCTGAGCTAAAATGAGGTTTCAAAAGTCTACAAATGACTGGGAATTAGTGAAAAGGTGGATAGAAGGGTCATGAGAGCATGCAAGAGGGACCTATGGGTTGGGTATTAAAAGCCACACTTAAGCTACCAATATTGGCATTTTATATGATTATATTTTCTCCCCTTTTATTTTAGTGATGCAGTACAACAAAATATTAGGAAAAAAGAAAAGTAGAAAGTGTACCTAAACTTACCTGCAAGGGTGAAGCCCATGAAGCTGTGTGATGTTGGGTGTGCATAGATAACTTATGAAGTAAAAATATGTAAGCAAAAACAAAAATTAGATTAGTTCTTAATAGATATACTATATATAAAATAAGAACATTAAAAATCTAGGTAAGAGAGAGAGGAAAAGAAATGAATGAATACACCTCACTGGGTACATGAACCAATACAAAACTTGTCATGATGCTGAGTGGTGCTGAGTGATGTTGGATATGTGTTGTACTAAAAGTAATATCATGAATGGATATGAGTGTTCAATTCCTTGAGAGTGGCTCAAGAATTCAAAGTTTGGCCCTTTGGCTCTATCATCACCCACTAAGTGAAGCTAGGTGGTCATGCGTATATTAATCAATGTTTGGACTATGTGTCCAATACCTCTAAGTAGGTGGCTCAAGAATACAAAGGCTATCTATAACTTTGTCTCCATTTTTACCTCATGAAGTGAATCTATAAAATGATACTATTATGAATGTGTGTCATATGATATGGCTTTTGAAGCCCATGAATGCTTTATAATCTGATAATGTGGCATGGATAACCAACTGTGTACTGGAAACTAGGCCAATCTTGGCTGACTCTAAAAGGAGGAGATTAGGATTATATGAAATCCACTCTAAAACTAGAAAAATTGGCTTATATAGAAGCCACTTAAAAATGTGGAGGTTAGGCTTGTATGAAATCTGCTTTGAAATGATGGTAACCACCTGCAGATGGAGTAAGGCATGTAATTGCTAAGAGTGCCTAGGTAATATACTAAACTCGAAAATAAAAGAAGTCAAATGTGCCATGCATATTGCCCCTAATCACTAGTGTCTATAACATGGATTTTTATCTGGATGTTATACCAACTATCCAATTTAAAACTAGAAGTGAGAGCCATCATGCCACACATGATGCCCTTATATTTGGATTCCCTAAGAAAAACTATACTAAAATTGCTAAATTTGAACTAGTCTATATGTGTAAAACTATAGTTGAGCTTACCATTCTACCTATTTCTAAAAAATCTAGGGTTTTTCTTATTTGGATAAGAGCACTAGAAATAGGACACCCTACTATCCATCATTATTATCCATGTCTGGTGTTTTTGTCCTTTGTTAAAATGATGATTATTCTATAATAGTTGCTATTTTTCTAGTTTGTGTTGCCTGGTTTGACATTTGATTACTATTTTGAGTGTTTTAAAAATTGATTTTTTGACTGATAGGAGCTTTGATCTCTATGATAAAACCCCTTTTTATTACTCCCTCTTCTAAGGGTAGGAATGAAGACCCTGTAATGACTGCCCTTAGAATAAAGAGCCCTAAAAGTGTGTTATGATGTAAAATACATGATATAGCAATGATAATCAAGATGATGTCTTAAGATATAACATAGTTTTTATTAGATATTTTTAGATCAATAGGGGTATACCTAGATAGATATAACAATGTAATAACATGTGTAATGTATTGAATTAAAACTAGAAGTGTTTATTTTAATTTTCAAGGAGGGATGGAGTATGATGACCATCATGGTATCCAAGAAATCAAGATAATGCATAATGTGGATCATGGCATTGTAAACAATAAAAAATCAACAAGAAAACATGCACACAATGCAAGAATCAAGAAGCATATAAGAGTGGCCAAGGGGCCAAGAAAACAAAGGACATGGGCACATGTCATTCAAACTAGAAATCAAGTATATAAGGCATGTTCAAATTCCACATACACATACAATTTAAAATAAGCAAGGTTGGCATGAGGGCCACAATCACATAGAAGAGTATAGGTAAAGGACATTGGAAAATGTCCTAAGGTACATACAAGAGAAAAAATAGGAACTGAGAAATGCAATCACATCTATCTACATAAATCAATAAATAAAAGCATGTAATATACTGAAAATACAATCACTTCTAACTAATCAAAGGAAGAAGTGAAAGTATACAAGACATGAATTACAAGACTAGGTATATGCGAAAAAATATACAAGTGTCATATACTAGTGAATGTTGATAGAGTAATCTATGTAATCTAGTAATTAATGTACATTAACATGATAACTAGAGTGTGTGGTATAGGAATGACATAACTTGGATGGTGTAGTTATATAGAAGATGCCCCAAATGGGTAAATATATCAATGTATGTCTTGAATGTATAATTATGATACCCCCTCAATGGGTAGAGTGAAGCAATCAAGGATCTGGAAGTCATTGCACACACTCAAAGAAGATCAAGTGAAGCATGGTAATATAGATAAATTGACAAACAATAGCATAAAATAGCAAATGTAAGTCTAGTAAGATAGTAGAAATGTAAAGCATGGATAATGCATACAATTGAAATATTTTTGAATTTTTGAATGTTTTTATATTTTTTGATATATTTGAATTATTTTTGGTATTTTGGAATATTTGAATGTTTTTGCATTTTTTATATATTTGAATGTTTTTGGTATTTTTTGACATATAAGCTATGTACAATCAATCATGAGGAGACTATGCACAAGAAAAACTGATAAATATTGTACAATTAATCAAAAATAAAATATATACAAGTAACTAAAAGGAAGCTATATACAAGAAATTCAAATAAGCAATATTTACATAATGATGTAAAAAACTAGGCTAGAGGGGGTAAAGGGTCCAAGGATGGAGATTTTTGGGGAAAAATATGGAGGAAGGGATCATGGCCATCATCAAGTACCTCAATATTATCATCATAAGTATAATTATATGTTTTATATTATGTATGCATGGTGGTTATCTCCTCATGTGTCAATAAGATATGTGCTCTTTGTGTAGTCAGATATCTATCACTCTTATTGGTGCCATCCTATTGATAGTGAATTAAAGGTTTCTCTGGCGGTGAAGATGTTGAGTCTCCTTAGGGAAATTTAGCTTTAGTAGTAGATGGCTTTAGTGGAAGTGGTAACATTGGTACTGGTGGTGATGTAATTTGGATAATACTATGACCCTATAGTTTATCCAATCTCTATTATAAAGTTGTATATGAGTTTGTATCATGGCCTATGATCTTGTGAAAAAGATAGAATAGTCAACCATCTTATCATGATAGTCTGCTAATATATCTATGTCATATTATAGGGAGTGTGATTAATCCACAATTAAGTAACATCTATAGTATAATATATGTTTATGTTATGTGTTGCTTGCTTGAATCTGAATGACTGGCTCTATATCTATAGAGGTAACCATGTGAATTGTATATGTCAAGTGATCTATCTATGGTCATAAATGTGGAGTGTATCCTTAGAGTGTAGTATGAGATGCTAAGAGTGATGTAGAATGTGTAATAAAAGCTATAGAGTCATCTTAGTACTCTCCTGGGCTAACTAATGTAAAGCTCAATCCACACAAATAGTCATCTATGAGTGTGGGTGTCCTATCATCATCTGAAGTAGCCTAAGAATCTATATCAACATCATGTACATATGGTAACTCAAAATTTACCACAAAGGGTAACTGTGATATGAGAGTCTCATCAACTATAGTAGTAAAAGTTGATGGTGTTGTGAGAGTATCTATAATTGTTAGAGTAACTATAGCTATTAGAGGAGTTGTATCTATTTAATCAATTGATAGAGATAGATATACTATCGATGATTGCATAATTATAATAGGTGTATAAATCATGACTGATGAAGTAGCTAGAATGGCTGAAGATGTTATGACTAGTTGAGTATTTGGAGCTAGGGGCATAATTATAAGTGGAGTGTGAGATGTGCTAGTCTCTCCTACCTCATATGTATGTATTGTTGTCACCAAATCTTGCACCCTAGAAGAGAGTGTTCAAGTCTCTTCCATATTTGGGCAATATTAAAACATTTCTAGGCTTGTGGGTATACCTATAGAGGAAATAAACCTCTAGATTTAAAGGGCTAGCTCCTTGAATGTATATCTATAAAACAAATTCTATCTAAACTAGTTTGCTTAAAGGGAAAAGAGTTAGAAATTACATAAAAGGAAACCTACTCTAACAGTGGTGATGCACCAAGATTATCTTCCACGTGAATATCATATTCTAGTGCACAATATAGAAAAATGCACAGACCATCTTCAAGATCTAAGGATTCTAACACAAGTATTTTAGTATAGAGGTGAGATGTATAAAATAACACAAGGAAAATTGATTGAAAGGCATGTTACACATTCTAATAATAGTTATACACTTATATCAATTTAACACACTTGAATACACTCTATATGACCTATTAGACTAAGAAATTTTGCTCAAGAATGAAGGATAAAGGATGTAAGGATGGAAAATCATCACTTTCTATCATTATACATCACTTCCACACTTAGACAATTGTTCAAAACTTGAAAGGAAAAAAAAAACTTATACTAATGCTTAAAGGCAAAATATGACATCAATCCAGCAAGGCTTCACCATACATTGTGTGGAACTTCTTTTCACTAGCCTAAGGGTTGTATTTATAGTAGAAAGGAAGTGAGAGGGGAGGTTTTTTGGCACTAAAAAGAGGTATCAATCTATTATAAGCCTCTAACCATGGCTAAAACTATCTCTAAAAATGATTCTCATTCAGGCCATTTGATTAATCCATGTCACCTTAAGTGGTTACATACTTAGATTGCTCTCTTAAAGATGCTTCCTTAACAATTGCATGACTAGAATCAAGATATTTTGATCTAAGTAATGGCATCAATGTGATTATTTCAAACTAGTCCACCTATTTTAGATTGTTCTTGATGCTAATAGCTTCTCACTAGCTTACTAAGGTGTGTAATGGTGTAGAGGAGCGTCCTTTTCATTCTATTAGCCTTGGAGATGAAACCACTTGAAGCCTATGTGTATGCCTTCATGGCATTTATTAGGATACTATCTCCATGTGTATATTTTCAAACATCCTTTGAAATATTATCCCAACTCAACCTTAGTCAAATGTTCAATCCCTATAGAGCCCCTTAGCCTTTCTTTTTTGATTGGCCATAAAAAATGACTCAAATATTGATCTGACCAAGGTGATGTGAGCCCTTTGACTTGCTTCATTTCACTCCATTTGATCTTCAATGGATGAAAAATTTGAGCCCTTGGATCTTTGAGCATTTGAGTGAGGACCATCGATCTACCTGGGACCCACTATTTAAATGCCAATGGCTAGCCCATGACCCTGAAGTTGACATCCATGCAACTGTCACTCTACTAGAACCATTCTTTCGAGGTATTTTCCTTAAACTTATTACTTTGGCATCTTTCCTAGATAATTTTCTCATGGATAATTCTTTTGGACATTCTTCCAAAAAGTACCCTTCATATTTCCTAAAAATGCCTCTTCAAAAACCCTAAACATGCCCTTTAACTTTCTTGAAAATGCCTCTTCAAAAACCCTGAACATGCCCCTTAGCTTTCTTGAAAATGCCTCTTCAAAAAGCTTAAAAAGAAAACTTTTCCAATAAAAGACCCTTCAAGAAAGTGTGTAGGTAACTTTCATGAGAAATGATCTTTTAAACTTTTTGAAATGCCCCTTTGGAACTTTTGCAAGGACCAATTCCTTTGGACTTTTTGAAATGTCCCTTCATAAATTTTACAAGGACCAATTCTTTTGGACTTTTTGCAAGTGCCTTTGCCTATAAAACAATTCCTTCAGAAATATTGTTTCAAACAAAATGTCTGAAACAATTCCTTTGGAAAAATTGTTTTGGACAAAAAGTTTGAAACAATTCCTTTGAAAAAAATGTTTTAGACAAAATGTTTGAAACATAAATTTGTCGAAGGAAATAACACTTGGCCAAAAGACCAAACAAAAGCTTCTTCAAGGAAATTGTTTCAAAAAAAATGTTTGAAATAATTCTTGACACTTATGCAAAAAACCTAAAACAAAAATTTTGAATGAAATAACACTTGTGCAAAAAGACCAAACAAAAACTTCCTCCAATAAACAAATTTTGAATGCTGCACTTAGCCAAAATGAGAGAAAAGATGCAAAACTTGGGAGTGA
Source organism: Torreya grandis (assembly GCA_037957365.1). Taxonomy (NCBI): domain Eukaryota; kingdom Viridiplantae; phylum Streptophyta; class Pinopsida; order Cupressales; family Taxaceae; genus Torreya; species Torreya grandis. Next base: position 5,295,174 of record JARHVA010000400.1, on the reverse strand, counting down.
AAATTAGCCAACATTCTTGGTGATTCCTAGGGGTGGCATGCCTACTATTCCTAAGACCAATTTCCTAAATCATTTCATTGGGCATGAAGTCACATTTATAGGCACCCAAAATGACTTGAATAGACCTTTGGCTCAAAAAAAACACAAGCTAGTTGATTCATATGCATAAAGTCAAAGACACACCAAACAAAAGGAAGGAAATACAACTATTCTACAAAGTACTTAGGGACCACAATATAAAACCAAAGGAAACACACATGTGTTCAACTAAAACACGTAGGGAACACAACCAAGCCGAAATGAAAATAGACTAAACACACACACACACACATATTCTACTATTTACAAAACATGACTTGTAAGGACTAATATTAGAACTTTAGATGTATCCCATTCATAAGGATAGGCAATTATTTTCCATTCGTCTTGGTTATTTGAAAGGAGTTGCTTTGCTTACATTTGATAATGATGTAAGGGCCACTCCACAAAGCATCAAACTTTGTATGTCCACTCAATTTTGCTATGTCATCATCCCATTTTAGAACCAAGTCAACTTCCTTGAACACTCTTGTACTTTTTTTTTCAAAGGACTTCTTCATGATTACTTGGTGGTGTTCCATATCCTTGTGTGCATTGTCTCTTGCTTCTTACAACTACATTATTTCTGCCAATCTGACTTCCATTGGAGTATTTTCAAGTAGTTTTAGCTAATGTGCAAGTTTTAGAGTAGGGAGTCCTTGAGATATGGAAAACCTAGAATCTCTCCCATAAACAAGAAAAAAGGTAGAGTTACCAATTGATCTCTTAAGATTAATCCTATCAGCCCATAATGTTGTCTTCAACTTGGTGTGCCATGCTCTTTGATTATTCTCAAATGTCCTCTTGATGATCTTGATGTGATTATTGTTAGTAGACTCAGCCAATCTGTTACCTTGAGGGTAATAGTTGGATGAGGTACTCAAGTAAACTCCATTCCTATTTATGCAATCAAAAGTTTTATCACTTATGAAATCAAGTAAATTATAAAAAATGATAACATGGGGAACTCCAAACCTTGTTATAATGTTCTCATAGAACTCCAAGATAGCATTTTCACTTGCCTCATTCAATGCAATAGCATCTACCCACCTTGTGAAGTAGTAATTAGTAGTAAATATCTATTTGTGTCCAACACTTGATGGAGGGTTGATCACACCAATGAAATCAAGGCCCCATTGCATAAAAGGCTGGTCTACTTGGATAGGATTTAATAAAAGGGCTACAATTTTTTGTTTTCATATAAAGAAGGTACATTGATGACACATCTTAGCCCAATAGTAACAGTCCTTAAAAAGACTAGGTTAATAGTAACCATCCCTCATTATCTTTACAATCATCATCTTAGGAGAGGAATTACCTCTATCTGCACCATTATGAAACTTTTCTAGCAGCATACCAAACTGATCATTGTTAACACACCTCAACAACACACCATTCATGTCTTTCCTAAAGAGAACACCATCTGCAAGATAATAAGGAATGGTATGTAATCTAAAATACCTCCTTTAATACTTGTTCAAGCCATTGGGGCACCCACCGTTTTGAATAAAACCAATGATGTCATCTATCTAACTTTGAACTTATATGTGATTAACTGATTGGTGGAAAACTTGGTTGATCAAGACTTCCTCTTTTGGCTCTTAAAAATCTGAAGCTAAATGCTCACATAACCCTTTTCCTCTTACCAATTTTGTCACCTTAATATCCACATCATACTCCATTACCTTTGTAATCCACCTAGCTCTCTTTTCATTGAGGTCTTTTCTTGAGAGAAACTCCTTGGTGCTAAGATGAGAAACCATGACATGTATCTTGTTGTTTTAAACTATGTGTTTGAATTTTTTTAATCCTCTTATCATAGCTAGAGCTTGTTTCTCAATAAATGTATACTTGACCTCATAATCTTCTAATCCTTGGCTAAAGAATGCAATTGGTTGCTCTACCTCTTGATCATTCTTTTGCATAAGCATAGTTGAGATTTTATCAAGGTTAACAAAGGTATAGAGCATGAAATCTTTGGAAAAGTTTGGGTTTAAGAGAGTAGGAGATTTTTCAATTTCTTTTTTGATTGCCTCAAATATACTCTTACCTTCCTTTGTCAAAGCAAAAGCTTGGTTCTTCTTGAGCATGGTTGTGGTAGGCTTTACCAAAGTTATAAAGCCTATAATAAACCTTCTTAAAAAGTTTATTTTCCCTAAGAAGCTTTGAAGTCTTTTCTTATGTTGAGGCAAAGACAAGCCTATAATAGCCTCAATCCTTTTAGGGTCAATAGACAAGCCTTCTTTTGAAACAATATGACCCAATAACTTACCTTCATGGATATCAAAGACACACTTTTTTGGATTAAGGGATATTATATACTCCCTAAACTTTTCAAACACTTGCCTTAGATGTTTCATATGATCATCGACATCTTTCAGCAAAATAGTTATATCATCAAGGTACACAAGCAACAAATCATTGATCAAACCTTTAAAATCCATGTCCATTGTAATTTGAAATGTAGCTCCAGCACTGGATAAACCAAATAGCATATTCCTATAGGCAAAGGTCCCTCATTTTTTAGTGAAGGTTATCTTGAACTGATCCTCTCCATTCACTAATATTTTATTGTATCTTGAATAACCATCAATAAGTGAAAAGTGTTGAGAACTTGTAATAACTTGCAAAATTTGTTTCATGGAAGGTAGTGGATAATGATCCTTGAGAGACACTCTATTAAGGTCTTGAAAATCCACATAAAGTATGATCTCTCAATTTATCTTTTAGATAGGTACAAGATTAACCACCCAAGTTGATTTTTTGATAGGAAAGATGATCTTAGAGTCAATCAACTTGGTCAGCTCTTTCTTCATGAGTTCCTCTATATTGGGATTGATAGGCCTTTATTTCTACCTAACTAGTTTAGCCCTAGGTTATAAATCAATGGTGTGATGATCTAGAATTGGATCAAAACCTTTCAAATATTTATATTCCCAATCAAAAATATCAAAAACTCTTTGCATAATTCATAGAGGCCTGCCTCTTAGATAGGGAATAGATCTTACCAATTTTCAAAATCTTGTCCTTGTAAATCATGACTCTCTCATTTTTCTCTTCTTTCATGGACATGCTCACTCTTTCTTTCTTATTTTTATAATCTTCATTGAAAACACTCTCCAAATTAATCAACCCTTTATCTATCTTGTTTTTCTTCATCTGAATAACTTGTTCTTCATATTGATCATGTAGTCTCTTTTGGTTCCTTGAGGAGAATTATGCCTCATTTCTTAATAAGTGTGCAATGTGTTCATCACTTTCAAACACTTTCCATGAACTTCATTATCTATAATAGAAGGCCTCACAATGACCTTGATATGAGAATAATATTTCTCCTTCCCTATATTAGAAACTATGTCAAATTATGCTCCTATGGCAACCAATCTATCATCATGTTTATTCGAATCCCTTAGTATGAGTTATATGTTGAAGGCATCAAAGTCTTCAAGTAGGTCCCATACCATATGCTTGTAGGATTTAAGAAATGGATTCTTGGATATATCTTGATTTCTCATTTGATGGATGACCAATTCACTATCCCCATAAACCTTCAAATTCTTGATTCCTCTCTTCTTTGCCCATTCGAGGCCATGAATTAGGCCTTCATATTCTACTACATTGCAAGTGCAGCTAAAATGGAATCTATTTTAGGATTAGTATTGATTATTTGATGGATAAACTAACATATCACCAGCTCTTTCATGTACTTTGCTTCTTGATCCATTAAAAAACATTTACCATTTCCCTTCAAGTTCATGATCTTCATTAATGAGTGAAGGAATGGAATAATCTTTTTTGTGCATATAATAAACTCCCAAATTAGTCTCTTATATGAATGTATATGGATCAAGTCCATACATTTTAGTGTTGTACTTATCAAATAAAAGATCAAAAATACCTTCAAGGGGGGATGAATCTTCACCATCCATGACACCTTCTTCTTCTTTACTAATTAGACAATTCTATTTTGAATTTGTCTCCATGTATGGCTCAATATGAAACCTTGATAAGGTTTGTGTCTCTATATTCACCTTGGTTCCATATATTGTTTTAAAAGATAGAAAATACCAATCATTAGAAAGGTACCCTCCTATCTTAGCCATGAAGTCTCTTAACAAGTAGATAGTAAAATGAGCTGGAAGGTCTACCACCATAATGTCTTATATAATGGGGAAACTTGGGAAATCATATAGAAAGAATTTCAAACCTCTAACCAATCCCAATATCTTGGTTAGAGTCCTATCAAGTTTTAACACACCTTTAATATGTGTTTCATACTTTAATCCCAACTTATCAATCACCACCTTAGGCATGATAGTGGTACTAGCTCCACTATCTATAATATAATTGTGAACCAACCTATCTCCCACAATGAGTGTAAGGTAGAAGGGTGGAGGATTTTTAGATTTGGTAGAGGGATATAAGACATAATTTTGAGTATTTTCAAGGGCTAAACTATTGTTTTTTGAAGTTTGAGGGGCTACATGAATGCTCATAAGCTATTCTTATAAGAGCTCTTTTTGACCAGGCATATGCAAGACTTACCAAAGAGATATGCTTGTCTTGGTATTCTTAAAATAATCAATAATATTTAGAGGGTAAGTATTCACCTTTTATTGTATTATTTAAGGTAGTGAGGGAGCTTGAACTTGTTTCATTATAGGATTGACAACCCTACTTACATTCTAAATTTGTTGAGGAGCATGACTGGTAGTAGGTATTGCACTAGGATTCACACTTTGTGGCCTTGAAGAGGCATTTCTTGGAGTCACATGTACTCTCAAAACATCTCATATAACTCTCTTTTTGGCTCTTCTATTGGCTAATATTTATGTGCTTTGATTTAACACATAATCATCCTTAGCTTAAAAGTTCATCATACCTACACTTTGGCTGCTACCTTCTCCATGAATATACCTTTACATGAGATTTGATTCTTCTGATGTCACATAAGGAGTAGCTTCTTCTTGTGCCACCAAATATTTTCTATCTTCTCCATCATCATACATAAACTAACCTTGAGGTTGTCTCCATTGGTCTAAATTATCCTCTCCTTAGCCCAAATTAACACGTACTAGAGCAATAACCTTCATGGAAGGAGTGGAATTAGGATTATAGGTATTAGGCTGCTTGTTGAAACCTTGGTGACCTTATCTTCTTCCTTGGTAGTTATATTAGGGTGGAGTTCTATAGACTTGTTAAGGATATTATTAAGGGTTAGGTGGAGCACTTGCCTATAATTGAGGTTGCTTGACCTAAGCTCATAATGACTAGATCTCTTCATCTTTGTCCATAGCATTATCCATCTTCTTGGGAATATTTCTTAGTTTGGTATTGGCATTAGAAACTTATGTTATGCTTGGAGATTCAACTGAACTATGAGCCAACAAAGGCATAAGAACTCTTAGAAGTAGCTTTCTAGCTTGTATCAAGCTATTCTCAACTTCAATAGATATATCATATGCATCTAGCAGAGTAAATCATACCATTGACTATATCATTACTACCATATTAGTACTAATAGCCTTGAGATAAGTGGGAAACACAAAGCTCAGAGGAGGTCTCATGACAAGTGGAAACCTATGTCATGTCCTTTGAAATATTTTGTTAAAATATCCCATGGATTCATTAGGACCTCTCTTTATCACATTAATCTAATGGATTAGTGAAGTATGGTCACTCTTATTCTCAAATCTAGTTACCAACAATTCCCCAAAGCCATCCCAACTTATAATGAAACCACCTTCCAAAGTCCCATACCAATCAAGTGCCTTACCTTTTAGAGACATGAAAATAAATCTAATGGCTATGTTGGCTCAGATGACATTATGGAAGCTAAAAAAATTTGAAATGTCCCTAATATTCTTAGATTGGGTAATAAGACCCTCTCCATTGAAAATAGGGAGATTCTTGGTAACATTGGGAGGAATAGGGTCGTATGCAAGAAGGTTGATAAGATTTTGGGTGTTAAAGGCCAAGAAAGGTTGTTACTTCTCCATTTTTCCTCTTTCTTCTTAATCTCCTATCTCTTCAATCTCCTCAACTTATTCTTCTTCTTCAAAACCTCTTGCCTAGGATATCTAAGCATTAGGAATGGTTCAAGGTGTTGTTCTTCAAGAAGAGCTTCAGCTAGAGGGGCTTAATCAAGTATTCTAGATGACCTGGTGAGACCATGAAGTATAATGTGGTAAAATTGATCTACAACTAGATATTCTTACCTTTTGGAGTCACCAAATGCTATATTAAGAATATTTTGAAACCTTAGGCTTGTCAAAACCAACATTCACCTTGACATGTAAATAATTAGGACTAGTAATCCCATTAGGCATGATAGAACTATTGTCACCAAATTTTTCACCCTAGAAGAGAGTGCTCAAGTCTCTTCTAGATTTGGGTAATGTTGGAACATTTCCAAGCATGTGGGTATACCTATAGAGGAAATAAACCTCTAGATTTAAAGGGCTATCTCCCTGAATGTATCTCTATAAAATAACTTCTATCTAAACCAGTTTGCTTAAAGGCAAAAGAGTTAGAAATTACATAAAAGGAAACCTACTCTAAGAGTGGTGATGCACTAAAATTATATTCCACATGAATATCATATTCTAGTGCATAATATATCAAAATTCATAGACCATCTTCAAGCTCTAAGACTTATAACACAAGTATTTCAATATAGAGACAAGATGTATAAAATAACATAAGGAAAATGATCTAAAAGGCAAGTTACACATTCCAAGAATAGTTATATACTTACAAAAAATTAACACACTTAAACACAATCTATATGACCTATTAGACTAAGAAATTTTGCTTAGGCATGAAGGATAAAGGATGGAAGGATGGAAAATCATCACTTTCTATCATTATACATCACTTACATTCTCAAAAAATTATCCAAAACTTGAAAAAAAAAACTTGTACTAATGCTTAAAGGCAAAATATGACATTAATCTAGTAGGGCTTCACTATACATTATGTGGAACTTCTTTTCACTAGCCTAAGGGTTGCATTTATAGTAGAAAGGAAGTGAGAGGGGAGGATTTTGGTGATAAAATGAGGAATAAATCTATTATAAGCCTCCAATCATGACTGCAACTATCTCTACAAATGATTCTCATTCAGGCCATTTGATTGATCCATGTCACCTCAAGTGGTTACACAATTATCTTGATTTTTAAAATATTATTCCCTAATGGTTGCACCGGTAAGATCAAGATATTCGAAGCTGAGTAATGGCATCAATATGGTTATTATAAATGAGTCCACCTATTGTAGATTTGTCTTGATGCTAACAACTTCTTATTAGATCATTGAGGTGTGTAATGGCATAGGGGAGAGTCATTTTCATTATGTTGGCCTTGGAGATGAAATTATCTAAAGCCTATGTGTATGCCTTCATGGAATTTGTTAGAATTTTGACTCTATGTGTATGTCTACAAACATCCCTTGAAAGCTCATCCCAACTCAACCTTAGTCTAATGTTTAATCCTTGTAGAGCCCCTCAGCCTTTCTTATTTCTATTGGCCATCAAAAATGACTTGGATCTTGATCTGACCAAGGTGATGTGAGCCCTCTAATCTAATTTATTTCACTCTATCTAATCTTTAATATATGAATAACATGAGCCCTTGGATCTTTGAAAATTCAAGTGAGGACCATCGATCTGCCTGGAACCTACTATTTAAATTCCAATGGCTATCCCATCATTGTTTACATGCCAATGACTATCCCATGACCTTAAAGTTGACATTCATGTAACTGTTACTCTACTAGAACCATTCTTTTGGGGTATTTTCCTCAGACCTATTTCTTTGGCATCTTTCCTAGACAATTTTCCTATGGATAATTCTTTCAAAAATTACACTTCAAATTTATTGAAAATGCCTCTTCAAAAACCTTGAACATTCCCTTTGTCTTTCTTGAAAATGCCTCTTTGAAAACCCTAAACATGCCCCTCAATTTCTTGAAAATGACACTTTCCTGAGAAAAGACCCTTTGGGAAAGTGTGTAGGGCACTTGCATGAGAAATGATCTTTTGAACTTTTTGAAATGTCCCTTCAGAAATTTTACAAGGACCAATTCCTTCAAAAAGTTTTAAATGTCCCTTTAGAAATTTTTCAAGGACCAATTCCTTCAAAAATTTTGCCAGTGCCTTTACCTGTAGAACAATTCCTTTGGAAAGATTATTTTGGACAAAAATTTCAAAACAATTCCTTCAAAAAAATTGTTTTGAATAAAATGTCTAAAACAATTCCTTAAAATAAATTATTTTGGATAAAATTTTTGAAACATAAATTTTCTAAAGGAAATAACACTTGTCCAAAAGACTAAACAAAATATTCTTTGGGGAAATTGTTTCAGACAAAATGTTACAAACAATTCCTAACACTTTTGCAAAAAACCCAAAACAAAACTTCTGAAGGAAATAAAACTTGTGCTAAAAGAATGAACAAAAGCTTCCTCTGATAGATAAATTTCAAATGCTACACTTAGCCAAAATGAAAGAAAAGATGCAAAACTTGGGAGTGAAAATTAGCCAACATGTATCTGATCAAGATAAATGTAATGAGGTGGTGACTAAACTATGATATAAGGTGTTGCATCTAGAAAAATAGGTGAAGATGACTTTGTAGTTTGATAATATATGAATGGATGGTATCTTATGGGCATGTGCATAGGTATCCTTCATTGAAAAACTTAACACATGAATGAATATTATAAGGAACTACCCCCATAGCATGTATCTAAGGTCATCCAAGTAAAATATTATAATGAAGAGGACTTGGCATTACCTAGAATTATGTAGAGAGGGTTTGGGCCCTACCATGATATCCAAAGTAATGGTGCCTACTGTATGTCATGGTATATCATCAAACCCTCTAATATTATTATAGATTTTTTCATGAATTTCATATCTATGCCCATGGTCTATAAGAATGTAATATTACATATATGAAGTATGAAACCACTATTAACTAGAAGTCTCTTACTTGCACTAGTTTTGACTTGAGCTTGTATGAATAGTGATAAATTTTGATCAATAACTATCTTAGATGAGATGTCCTCATGATCAAAATAAATAAAATATTCTATATTTTTTAACATGTTGACCACTTATACAAAATAAGAAGGCTCTAAATGAATGGACATAAAAGTCTGAGTGAGTGCCTGATAAAGAATGTCCTTGAACACATTAGCTTTCTAAAGCAATTCTAACATGGAAATCTTAGCTAGTGTGTTTCTAAACTGATCAATAATATCATATTCCTTGTGTGGATCTACTTGTGTGGGTGGGTTGGGCCTAGGATGGGAAATAATAGGAGGGTGGTGGGGCTTCTAACTAGGCAAGGAAGGTATGGTAGCACATCAAGTAACAACTCTAATCGTATTATCTACTATTCATATAGGACTAGTAGTAGCTATGGGAGGAGAGCATAGATAATCGATAGGTTAAGATGGTTAAGGGACAAAGGGTGTCAACTGGGCTCTTTGGTGATGGGTAGTGACCTAGGTAAGAGTAAAATGGACCACATAACATAACTCAACATGGGATAGAGGCTCAAATGGAGGTGAGGCAAGAGGTATCTTAACATGTTTAGCACTGAACTTCCTAATATCATCCCATATTATAAAAATTAACCATAAAATGCAAAGAATGAAGCTTTATATTAACATATGGTAAACTTAATCATTCATGTACATGATAGGACTGAGTATGGTCTCATTATTTGTAAGAAATGCAAGAAATATTTGTAAGTGAGATCCATTTTTGTTATTATGTGAAATCTGTTTTTAGATTTAAGGTGATACCTCAAGCAATGGGATCTAATATATGAAAAAATGATATTTTTAAAAAAATTTACTATGGAATTTAAAAAAAATTATGTGAATTTATGATTTAAATAGGCAAGTTAAAAATCAAAAAAATATTGGAAAAATTGTGATTTAAAGGGACCTAGTATGTGCAACTAAGGTTTGGAAGAAAAATATTTTTAAAAATTACTATATAATTTTAAAAATTAAATTGAATTTCTAATTTAAATAGGAAATTAAAAAATTAGAAAAATATTGTAAAAATTAGCAAAGAATTTACTCTAGGGTTTTTAGGGAATTTATGCACAAATGAAGCAAGTCAGGCTCACCAAATGATTTAACTATTTTGGGAATATTGGAGTACCATTCCTAATTTAGTTAAGGGTCAAAGTTTATTAAATCAATAAATAATATATTTTAATAAATAGAGTAATGATTTGTATAATTTATTTGACCTTCATAGTTTTCTAAAAATAGTAATAAAATATGACAAATATAACTTAGCTTAAATAAGACTAAGATGATTGAGATAGAAGATGGTACCAGTTGTTTAAGACTGGGACACTATCACAAATTAGGATTTGGTTTTCATTTGGAAAAAGAGTAGGTGTGTCAAAAATAGGACACTTTAGGGTCTGATGCTATAGTCCAGGTCCTACCGCTATTGTCCAAATTGGTCACAAAGATTTGAGTTTTCTAGGTTTTGTCTATTGTCCCTATATTAGTCCACCTACAAAATTTTGATTCTTGAATATAGATGAATATCCTTGTATGAATAATTTAATCTCCAACCCTAGACCTTCTATATGTTTTAATGAAACTTGAGAAAGAGGGGGGGGAGTGTTAGTGTGTGTAAGATGCACTAAACATGTATCCACATCCCTTGTGTGGGTACATTGCTTACACACCAATAATCTAAAAATGGATAAATCCATATGTAGTTCTCCCACTTGATGTGATTTGTGAAATATTGTTATGTAGATGTAAAAAATGCTAAAATGGGTGTGTTTGAGGTGACTAGGGACTGTTGTGAGGGTTTGAATGAGCTTGTGGCTGTATTGGTTGGATATATGCAAAGAATAGGTAAAATTGCCTTAGTGGTTTCACTTTTATTGTTGCTTGATTTTGAAATAATTTCTAACCACTTCTAAATGAACTTGAATGGGTTTTTATAGAGATATATTAGTCATGGGTTAAATGCATTCATGTTAGGTTGACATAATGAAGAAGAGGAATCAGGAGAAAATGGTCACCTGAGCTCAAAATGTTATTGGATATAAGCACTAGAAATGGGACACCCTAGTGTCCAACACTATAGTAAAACTTGGGCATTATTTTCCTATAAGTAAGAGACCTAGGGGGATGGAATAAGCATGGAAAATGGAGACTGGCTGAGCTAGAATTGAGGTTTTAAAATTCTACAAATGATTGGGAATCAACAAAAAGGTGGATAGAAGGGTCATGAGAGCATAAAAGAGGGACCTATGGGTTGGATTTCATAATCCACACTCAAGCTACCAATTTTGAAATTTTATATGACTACAAATATCAACAACATACCTTCATGGATACTTCTACAGACTCCTCTTCAAGAATAAAAGAACCTTGTGATGCTACATGACATTGATTATTATCAAAACTTCATGAACACCCTCAGGGCATATACAACATGTCAAATCACTCTTATAACAACATATCTGAGCTCTCTAATCAACCACAATAGTCATTAAGCCTACATGGATTATAAATTTTCCAAAACCCTTTATTGATCAGACACTTTAAAACTTCCATTCTCTGCTTGTAGTCTTTTAGAACCATCTTCATTCTAATGACCTTTATTATCCTAAAACATCAATCAAATCTTTAAAATCATCTACCATGCTTCCTCTTTCTTTCAAGTGTCTCCTTGAATCTTAGATAGAGACACCCCTTTGACATAGTGAGACTAAAAGTCCCAAAACTTAGGAGACTCCCATATCTCCATACTCTTATTTGAATAGCAGTCCTACCTCATCACCAAATTGACTTTAAATGGATCCTTAACTTCATACTTGTCAACAAGTGTAGACAATAGAAACTCTTAACTTTCTTTCATGTATATCATGGAAAACAAACCATCTTTGGTCTTAGTCTGATCTTTCCTAATAGGCTTAGGTTTCCATAACTATTTGTGACCTATTATTTATATACTAGGAACTCCATACACATTATTTTGCTTTGAGAACTCATTCAACCTATTCTTACAATACTTAGCAATGTGACCAACTCTATGATATTTGAAACAAACAAGAACATTCATACATTTTTCTTGATGATGATTGTGATCTTTCTTTAATATATTTATTATCCTCTTGCACTCTTTAACACTATGGCCAAATTGATTGAACTTATCTTGACTTGATGGTCTTTCCTCGTAGAACCTAGCAATGTGACCAATTTTTTGACAATTGTGGCAAACAATGTCTTCCATACATTTTGTTTAAATATGGCAGTGATCTCCCTTTAACTAATTGTTTCTTCTTACATAGTCCTTTGACTTATAACCAACAAGATGACAAACATAACATTGACCCATAAAATATTTGGCATACCTTGAATTATTTGATTATCCGATTGGCTTCTTTATTTTGACTTTGACCTAATTTGACTTTTTGTCTTTCATGCTACCATCCTCTTTTCCTTGTTCTAATTTATTTTATTCTTCTTCAATATTGCCTATCTAGATTATGAGCTTTTCATGCTCATCCTTCAAGGAAACAAGATTAGCCTTCAATTGAACACATTCATCTTCTTTATCCCTCATGCTTGAAATTATAGCCTCTAATTGAATTATAAGATCTTTGAGGGTTTCCTTATCCTCCTTAGCCCTTTTGGCCATGACATATTTCAATCTACATGTTTGTTCTTCAATAATCTTTATAGAATCAAGATTGGATTTCAACTCATAATGCTCACCTTGCTTTGAAATCAAGTTGGCATTAGTCTCTTCTAGTTGAGTCTTGAGATGTCTGCATTATTCCTCTTTTGAACTCAGATTAGTCTTTATAACTCTTAATTGATTTTCAAGAATGTTGATCTTCTCTTTATCATCTTTTGATATTGAGCTTGCCTTTAAGGATTCTATCTCCTTATTGAGATTGATGCACTCATCTATAATAGCCTTAAAGTTTGAGGTCATGATATTATTCTAAGATTCATCTTGATCATACTCTCTTATATTACCATTATAATTATCAATAAGTGCCTTGATCTAATTGCACTTTTCTTCACTTGATTTTAAACACACATAAGTAATTTCTACATGAGCCTTCAACTCTTGATTCTCTTTCTTCAATTGATTTAAACTTACAAATAATGTCCTAATTTGATACCAATTATTAGAGGTAAAATCATTGAGGCAGGTGAATCAATGATGCAAGATAATCTAATTCAATTCCTAACTCTTAAACATTCAACATACATAAACTTAATCAAGTAACATAAACATGAAAGCATATACATCCAAATCATACATAAGATCATACATCACATGAACACATCATATATGTGGTAAACCCTCTTAGGTAATAAAACTCATTGATCCCTAAAAGATGGACTACAGTCTTATAAAACAAGATCTTACATTTAAACCAACACCCACTTATCAAGGAACACCCATCACTTAGTTTAGTGAGACACCTATCCCATAAGGAGGAACCAACCCCCTAGGAAACCAAGAACCTATTTAGATACCTTGATCTGATCTCTACCTTTGATTTTATGTCTTCTACACCTAATGATGGACTTTTCTTACTTGAACTCTTTCCATTTTACACTCTCATAAACTTGTACACACAAGCAATGTATTCAAAACACCCTTTTGGATCACTCTTCACTTCTAAGCATGTACATAATCAAAAAATCTACAACAACTCTATCACAACATCAAAAACATTGATGAGACTAAAATATGGCTCATTATTAATATGGTGTTTCTTTCATTTTGTCTCTTTAAGGATATAATCTTATGCAAATCTTAGACTTTTAACTAACTTTAGCATGAAAAATAGATACTTTATCTCATTTATATCAAACCAAATTTTGAGTCACTATTTTCTCATTAATGTCTAATAAGCAACATGTTTTAGTGTTTGAATTTTGAATAATATATAGGAAAGATGACAGAAGCATTATTTTGTAAAAACTCTAGTTTTGATCTTAGTTTTGTGAAGCTAAGGAGTCACTCGGTCCATATATATGGACTCACTTAGTCCATATCTACAGACTTGGGTAGAGGCTATGTATGTAGACTGAAGGATGATTTGAAGTGGAAAGCAACAAAGAATTTTCCATCATCACCAACAACTTGAAGACAATATAAATCTATCTACAAACTCTATAGGACCACATCTACGGACTCTATAGATTTATTTCTATGGACTCTACAGGTCTAAAATCTAAGTATTAGGTGAGTTTGTAGCTAGTCTAAAAGAGGAAGATTTCTCTAGTTAGAATCACATCAAAGAAATACTCACTTCCTATTTTGAAGGATTCAATTTTGATATATTATGTATATATTTGAACCTTAAAACTATTATAGGGATAATACAACTATCTCATCAAAGCAGATAGATTTTTTAGGAACTTGATCGATCCAAATATCTTATCTTAGTGATAAATGGATTGACTAAGTATTTCTACTTTTCTACATACTATTTTTAGTTTGATTGTATTAACATAAATATGTAAATCATTTGTCTTAGAAGAAGAATGAATATAGTTGTTATACCCAAAATTTTAGATATATTGTAAGTGTTTCAACTTTCCATTAATTAATGTAATATCATTTCAAATTTCAGTACTAAGTAGATTTCATTCTTGAATCTAAGAAGAGTAAGGGCCCACCCTCCTTGGAACGAGGAGATTATGTATATTTCTATGTTTATGTCAGTTGATTTCATGATATTGGATAATCTGAATATTTCACATACATACATGAGGGAGTGATTTATAAGAAGTAAATTTAATATTTACATTTCAACACTTATTTCCTTATAGAGCAAGTGTGATTTAGCATAGTATTTGTCGTTAAAAACTCAAGTTGAGTGTTTACATTTTCAAGAAGGTGTAAAGTGGATTAAGTGTGTTTTGATTTGAATCAAAAGGATTGAATTAGTTTAGATTGATAATTAATTTCTTCTTTTAGAAAGTGTAAAATAACTAGTGTAGAAACATCCTTGCATTGATAAAAGTTAGATTAAGGTTATCAAAACCCCCCAAAGACCAATCTATAGATCTACCACCAAAAACCTTCCTACAAATAGCTTTAGACACCAACCCTAGTTTGATAGACATCAATTTGAGAGATTGATTAAATGAAGAGTTAAATGACAATCATCATTTTTGGTGTCATTATCGAGGATCATTTTTAGGTGTTAGTAAGGTAAATCTTATTGATCTATAGTAAAAAAAAAAACATAAAACAAAAAAATCATATCAAAAGTAATCAATTTATGTTCTAACCCAGAGATTCTAAAGGATGATTTATTTCCAAATACCCTCCAAAAATAAAAGTTGAAAGCTCTACTTCAAAACTCCAAGAAGAAAGTCCTTCACCATCTTTAGCTAAGAGCCTTGAACAAGTTGTTGAGTCTCATCTTCAAGATTCTCCTAAACTCTTATTTGGGACTAGAGTGTTGCCACAACCAAGTCCTATAGGAAGAATTCATCCAAAAAAATCATTCTCAAGAAGAGAGTATTTAGAGGCTACAAAAGATTTAGAAGAAGCATTTTAACAAGATATAACTAAGGAAAGTTTTGAAGAATTTGAAAAAACTTCAACCAACATTCATTGGGAAGCTAATCCTAGTTTTAAAGAATCATCTGAAGAAGAAGACATGGCTAAACAACAAAACCAACAAGTTGTGGAACAAGGTAGGACTTTCTCCTTTCCCATTGTTTCAGATCCTAATGATCAAACTTCCATGAAAAACATGTCTCCTGCCAATTTGCCAAATTTTTTGGGAAGATCTATAGAAGATCCTTACCAGTTTTTGTTTGAATTTAAGGTACTTTGTCAAACCTATGACTATTTAACAGATAATCAAAAATTAAAATTATTTCCATATACACTAAAAGATGTATCCATGAGATGGTTCATGGGAAGAAATGGAAACTGCATTTCTGAATAAGTATGAATATTATTATAGGGTATGGGAAAGAAAGGAAGATTTCTTTAAAATCCAAAAAAATGAAGATGAATCCTTAGAAGATTATTTGGATAGAATTAAATTTATTCATAAATAGAGTAACTACCCACTTAGTGAGAAAGTCCTAAAATTTATTTTCCTCAAACGATTAGATGAAGAAATTAGAGATGCATTAAATCTAATGGGAAGAAGAGACATAAACAAACTAGCCTTTCATCAAATTTTAGAACTCTATACTAATTACTCTAAGACAAAACCAGGGATCAGGAGGACATGATTAGGGAAATATAATGAAATGAGTAAATTGATGGATGAATTTTTTAATCTAAAAATAGACATTTTGGTCACACTAAATACTACATTGGATGACCTTTAGGCTAAATCTAATACAACAGAACCATTGAAAATATATTGTCCTAAGTGTAGATCAAAACATGCCCTTAGAGATTGTCTCTTGGATAAAATAAACATTTCATCTTGTGGAATCTATGAAGGAAAAGATCATGACACAGATCATTGCACCTATATGCCTAATTTGAAAACTTAGATGAAATCAAATGTTCAACCAATTGAAGAACAAAACTATATTCAGAGGTAAAAAAAATTTCCACAAAACTAGGTCCAAGGATAGTTTGGTCCCAAAAATCTAGGTAACCATTAGATAACACCTTGTAATATTTCAATACCTCTACATATGTGCAAACAAACTTAGATTCCATTAGCTCAAATTCCATTGCAAGGACAAGAATGGCTATCAGCTCAACCATGGATGATGCCACAATAGCCATGGCTGCCCCAACAATAATCGCATCCACAATAGAATCCACAATGGAACCTATAATGGAATCCCAATCGAAAATATAATCAACCAAGAAGACTACCACAACAATAAAATATAATTCCACCACCTATTTTATAGCATCCATAACAAGTTAATCAGCCTCTAATGCTTGCACAACCAATAGCCAATATAAAGAATAAGTAGCCAACACCTATTTACGTTAATGAACAAGGAGACATAATGAATTTAGGAGCAATTGACTATTCTAATATTTATTTAAGGTCAAGAAAATTTTAAAGGACCCTCTAATCCTCATTTTTGAAGTACCAAATGAAAATAAAGAAGCAAAATAGTCTTAGCCAAATAATAAAGAAACTAAAAGTGATGAAAACTCTAATAAACACAAGGGAAATATTGCTATACCAATAGTTCCTTTCCCCAAGAGATTAAAAAAAATTGAGACCAGAAAAGAATCAAATTTGATCCATGAGTTACAAAAGATGAGTATTGAGGTACCCCTACTACAAGCTATTAGGGATAATCCTGAATTAAAAAAAATCATTAAAAATTTGTGTGCCAAAATACCTAGAAGGAAGAAATAATATCCAAAATCATACATGTTGATGGCAAGCTTGTTGATTTTTTAGCAAGAAAAGTAGTAATACCTAAGTATACAAACCTAGGTAGTCCAATTATAATAGTCACAATAGGAGGAAAGGAAATTTCTAATGTTCTAGTGGATTTAGGAGTAGCAATTAATGCCATGACAACTAATACTCTCCAAACATTATCTCTCATGAGAATGCAACCTACCTCTACCATCCTTCAAATACCAAATTAATTTATAACTAAACTAGAAATAACTATAGAGAATGTTGTAGTACTTGTTGAATCTTGGGAGTATCCAGTTGACTTTATGGTGCTACAACCCAAAATAAATAATTTAGGATATCCTATAATCTTGGAAGACCATGGCTAGCTACTATGGTAGCACTAATTGATTGCAGGATACGAGACATGATCATTTCTAATGGTTTAAAATCTAAATGCATCTCCTTGTACCAACCTACAAAACCATCATTGAACCACATAAAAAACCTTTGGGTAGATAAGTCAGAAGACATAACAAATGACCTTTCATTTTTGGCCACCATCATAGCTAAAGAGAATTTAGAAGAATTGAGTGAATAAATAATTCCAAATTATGAGGAACATGACCATTTAGTAAAAATATGTACTAGTCTAGAATCTATAGACTGTGCCAGTCTAGAATCTATAGACTGTGCCAGTCTAGAATCTATAGACTATGCCAGTCTAGAATCTATGAACTATGCTAGTCTAAAATCTACAAACTATACTAGTCTAGAATCTATGGATTGTGCAAACTTACTAGTGGAATATTCTCTTAATCCTTCTGATTCTTCTTCATCATATGATCATAAGTTGATTCAAATAAATATTTGGAACTAAATAGAAATATAATAGGCCCATTTCTTAAGTGTATCTCATTACCCATTATCATGAGTTATTCCTCTTAGAGAAGGATTTATTAAGAACATAGCCACATTCCATATGATACTTCCTCATACATTCCCTCTGAATTCCTAAATGCGTGAATATAATTAAGTGGAATCTAATCATCTAGGCACTAAACCTATCATGATATTACTTGTAAAAGTCTTAAGCATCACTAGTTGGTTAACAAATGAGAAAGAGGTTCAACTTTTTAAAGTTTTAGAATGACATACCAAGACATTTTATTGGGATTATACTAACATGAAGTGGATTCACCCAAGTGTATGCCTACATCATATCTACATATAATCAATAAAACTAGTAAGATAGCCACAAAGAAGAATAACTCCATCATTGAAAGACAGTTAAAATTGAAATTCAAAAAATGTTGGATGTGGGTTTTATTTACCCCATTTTAGATAGCTATTGGGTTTCACCATTGGTAATTATACCTAAAATTAATGGGAAATGATGTGTGTGTGTGTGTGGATTATAGATAATTGAACAAGTCAACTTTAAAATATTATTTTCCTTTACCCTTTATTGATCAAGTTCTTGATAATTTGGTAGGGAAGAAATATTTCTCTTTTCTAGATGGGTTTAGTGGATACAAATAAATAATAGTAGTATCTAAATATCAAGATAAAACCACATTCACCTATCTTCAAGAAACCTTCACCTACTAAGTACTTCCATTTGGACTTTACAATGCTCTAGCAACTTTTCATAGAGTAGTCATGGCAATATTTTTTGACCTCACTAATTACTGTGTAGAGGTTTACATGGATGATTTCAATATCCATGGTGAAACCTATGAAGAAGCTATTACTAATTTAGAAATATTTTTGATAGGATATGAGGAACATCAATTATCATTAAGTCATGAAAAATTGTTGTTGATGATGGATCAAGGAATAGTGGTAGGACATCACATTTTTGCAAAAGGAATTTAGGTAAATCCAAAAAAATTGAGATAATCTCCAACCTGCCGATTCCACACACACAAATAGAGGTTAAAATTTTCCTAGGACATACTAGCTATTATAGACGTTTCATAGATAACTTTAACAAAATAGTTGCTCCTATGTTTGTTTTGC
The DNA here is from genome assembly GCA_037957365.1 of Torreya grandis. Lineage (NCBI taxonomy): Eukaryota > Viridiplantae > Streptophyta > Pinopsida > Cupressales > Taxaceae > Torreya > Torreya grandis. Next base: position 5,275,699 of record JARHVA010000400.1, on the reverse strand, counting down.
TCACAAAGGATAGTGAGTTTGTATGGAGTGATGATTGCCAACAAGCCTTCAAAACCACTAAATCCAAACTTAGTATTACCCTAGTGTTAAGAGGACCAAATTAGACACAACCTTTCCATATATATATATATATATATATATATATATATATATATATATATATATATAGATGCTTCCAACATAACAATGGGTAAAATCCTAGGATAGAAAGATGAGAATGATCACATGCATGCTATCTATTACATTAGCAAGAATATGACACCTATTGATAAAAATTACACCACATTTGAAAAAGAATTCCTTGTTGTAGTATATGCAATAAATAAATTTAGACACTATATAACAAGCTACAAGATGTTTATCTATACAAACCATCCAATTATTAGATACCTTACTAACAAACCAATCATGGGAGGAAGGATTATAATATGGTTATTGCTTTTATAGGAATTTGATATATCCATTATAGATAAACTAAGGAAATTTTATGTGGTTGTTGATTTTTTATCCAAACTTAACACTTTAGGAGAAGAAGAACTAGTGGAGGATTATTTTATAGATGAACAACTATTTGTTGTTTCAATAGAATTTCCATGGGTCATTGATATAGCTAACTACCTTGTTATAGGGAAGTTTCCTCTACATTTTTCAAAGAAGCAAAGAAAATGTTTAATTATAGAAAGTTATTTTAAATGGATTAATTGAATTTTATTTAAATTTGGACCTAATCATGTGTTTCATAGGTGTGTGACAAATAATGAAACCTATGACATCATCAAAGCTTATCATGATGAACTAGGAGGAGGATATTACTCAACCCCAAGAACCATACACAAAATTCTAGGAGTAGGCTATTATTGGCCTTCCCTTCAAAAACAAGTGAAGAGATATGTCAGATAATGTGATGCATGTCAAAGAACAAGATAACCCACTCTTTCAATTGAAATGCATCTCCATCCTCAATTGGTTTTAGAAACATTTTAAAAATAGGGAATTGACTTTGTAGGACCTATGGGCACACCATCTAGAGGAAAATAATAATTATTAGTTTGCACAGACTATGTTGCCAAGTGGTAGAAGTTGAAGTTTTAACACATGCTCAAGAAGAAGTTATATTAGATTTCTTATATTTTAGAATTATGCAGAGATTTGGTGCACTAAAGGAGGTAGTCTTAGATCAAGGACCCCAATTCATGCCAAACATGATAAATCACTTCATGGAAGCATATCAAACTCAACACAAGAAGTCCTCTCCATATCATCCACAAGCCAATAGACAAGTTGGAATCACCAACAGAGAATTGAAAATCATTTTAACCAAGATTGTTAGTACTAGCTAAAAAGATTGGGAAAATAAAGTACCAAAAGAATTTTGGGCCTATAATACTACTTGGAAAACAACTATTGGTTTTCCCCCTTACGAGCTAGTTTATGGTAAGAAACCTTTGTTCTCTATTGAGTTTGAATTACAAACATTGAAAACACCACTAGAAGTAGCAATTGAATTGGAAGAAACACAAAAGAATAGATTTATGTAGCTTAATTAACTTGATGAGATGAGAATTAAAGCCTTGCAGAAGATTCAAATGGTACATAATCAAAGGAATATTTGGCATGACTCACATATCAAACCATGGAAATTTCAGAAAGGAAATTGGGCATTATTATTTAATTCAAAAGTCTAACAGTTTAAGGGAAAATTACAAATAAGGTGGCTAGGACCTTATCAAATAAAGGAGGTCTTTGAAAATGGCTCTGTCAAGTTGATGACCACTTATGACATAATAAGGACCTCTCAGTAAAGAAAAATTTGTATATAAAATACAAAGTTAGGCAACTTTCTTGGAGAAACCAGTTTCTTCCAAAGAAATTACTCTTTAATAATTGCTTACTTTTAAAATATATATATATATATATATATATGTATATATATAAAATAAATAATAAATAAATTAAATAAAATAATTCAATATTGAAAATCCTTTTAGGGATGCTATTAATAATGCATGGCTAGAAAACCAACCTGATGGTTGGTCATGCATTAAATAAAGGGCCTTGGCTAGAAAACCATCAATGGCTAGTCAAGGGGAAAACTATGAAAATTATATATATATATATATATATATATATATATATATATATATATATATATATAAATTTGATCATGCAATCCTCATTGGCTCCTTCATGCAATAAATTTCATATTTTTCCTTTAAAATTTGCTAACTGATCCATGCAAATTCACTTATACAAGATAAATGGCAAAAGAAGGACAAGATCTAAGGTAAGAATAAATGAGTTATAAGTTTTATTTAATCATGTTTTAGTAAACTAGAAGTTTTTGATTTAAATAAGGTTAATTCCATGGAGATGAAAAAGTATAAATGGATAACCATATATTCCTTAAACAAAGGAATAATCATAGCATGCAAAAGAAAGAGATGAGGGAACACATGTCATAATGGATAAATATATCTAATGCAATAAATTAAGTCATTAATCATCATGATAAGACATTATGTAAAATTCCATAAAGGAATCAAAATATCTAATATTTAATGTAATAAGTAAAATCCTATGGTGTTGGAAGTTACAATTGTCCCTCCCATGTGAGCAATAAATTGCCACCATGTCATGTCATCATCCAAGTCACCGTGATGGTTGGCTGGCCTATTTCATAGAAATTATATGGGACTAATATAAATGTGAAATAATGATGGTAATAACACAAGGTTTATCGTTTCAATGAAGTCTATTAGTAGCTCTTTCTTTCTAATTCGAAGAACAACAAGTGCAAACCCTAGTTTGAATTAGGAAATTCTATTGCAACTGATAGCAATTTGAATTGAGCTCATAAATTCAAGAAATAATGGGGAAAAAGACAAGTTTATAACCAAGGAAGATAACTAAATTCCTCAATCATAATGATTCTATGGTAGTGTTTTAAGTAAATGGTTGGTTAGCATTCATTTAAAAATTCCAAGGCTTCCACAAGAAACTGGTAAGGGAATTTGTGAATAATCTTACTCCTAATTTTTATATTGTTGAAGGAATTATCATTCTAGTGTCTAGCCAAGTTATAAGTAAAATTATAAAAATTATAGATGAAGGGATGAGAGTAACTTGATGAATTCCATTCATTGACCTTATTTCTCAATTCAATAGTAATAAATAGACTAGAGTTGTATTTTTAATCAACTCAAAAAGAAAATCTAAGGGAATCTATAGAGATACACTTCCTAAACCATGGCAGTCTATAGCATTATGAATAATCAAATATATAACTTTTGAGGGGTAATGTAGTCTTTTGGGAGGGGAAGCCATGAAATTTTTTATCCATCTCAAACATGGGAGGCAAAACCCTCAATGCAAAATTAATCTTCCATATTTTTTATATGGTGCCCTCCAAGTCATGACTACAACCCATAATGCCCCTCTTAGAAACCATGGCCTCATCCATCTCATCATTTAGCATCATTTTATTTAATAGGAAAAAAAAAAATTGGGAAGCATTTGAGAATAGGGTAACAAGGAAACTTTCAACTACATCTCCACAGGATGAAGCTAGAGCATTAGGTGCCACTAAATCACAAAGGTATTCACTTGCAGCTACTACATGAATTGAGAAAACAAGTTCAAAGGGAAAACAAAAGTAGTTTTTAGCTTCAAAGGAAGCCCTTCCTTATTTTAGAAGGATTACAAGATCCTAAAATATTCAAACCCCCTCTATTACAGAGCCTCCATAAGAACCTCAAGCACCTGTAGATAAAACAATCCTCTTATCAAGGAGAAGAAAATTATAAAAACAAGCTGCTTCACTAGGACTTGAAAAGGATAAAGGTTTGATTGATACAATAGAAGAAATATTAAGTGTGGCCCATAGAACTCAAAGAATAAGAATAAAGTTGATTCTTTTGGATGAAAATGAACAAGAAGCAGTTGATACTTTGGATAGCCTTAAACAACTATCTCAACCTTCAAAATAATAGATCATCAAAGAAAAATAAATTATTGAAGTAGTTTTTATAGAAGAACATGTTAAAATCCCTGCTATACAACCATTGGAGGAATAAAAAATCCATCCCACAAAAATAAGGGAACTAGAACCTGAGCAAGGTAACATAATAGAAGAACAAAATGCTCAAATTGAAATTCCAATGGACAAAGGTAAAGCTCCATGTACATTTGAAGAAGGAGAATCATCCAGTCTAAAGGACCCTGTTATGTAATTAACCATGGAACTTTCTAAAGCTCAAGTGTTAATCTATAAACAAGCAATAGATATTTTAGATCTAGTCATCCAACTACATAATAAGGATCAGCTTAATTCTATGTTAGTACAAAAGTTAGAAACATCTTTGAATTATGATTTGAAAATTAATGAACTGAAAAAAAAATAATAAAATAGAAAGAGGAGGAAGAATTCAATTTATGGATATATATAGAGAGTCTTGAGAAAGAAAATATAATATTAAAATAGAAACTATTGAATTCTTCTTAGACACTTCCTATTGTTACCCTTGAAAAGGATAGTCAACCTACCTCTTCTCTTAAAGCATTTGTTGATCAAGGATGTCAAACCAACCATCCATACATTCCTCCATTAGAAATGTTTCATTAGGCTTAAAATGAATTCCAAACATTCAAATAGAATAATAAAGTTTTAGTCACTACAAATAAGATATTGGAAAGTGAAAAATAGATATTAGAAACTAAAACTTAGACTTTAGAAGAAGACTTGTAGAATGCTTGTAAATTAGGAGAGGCTCTTTTAGCCTACAGAAGTCCTACTTCTGCATATAGTTTGTTTATGTTTGAATAATTCTATAGATGACAAATTCTTAGAATATCTTGCCATCTTCCCTAAAATATTTTGGATATATTCATATTTTTAGAAATATTTTATAGTTTTGAGCCTGATAATCAAGATCTCCTCTGTGAATTTTATCTACATGATTTGATAATAGAAGATCATGAACACAATACATTTTTGATAAATCTACATGTAGGAGAAGTCCAATTGAGATCACTCCATTCCACCTTCAAAAATTAGTTGTCTTGGAAAAGTAAATTTGAAGAATATATAGAGCATGCTAGAACTATAAGATTATGAATTAGGCCAGTCTCTATTCATAAATTGATTGAAAAATTTTCAAAAAAGCTTATCTAAAAACTATTATCAAAGATCACTATTTGCAAGCTTTGTATGACTGTAATGTTTCATTTGACCTATTCATAAGATAAAACTTTGATTCAGTTGTCACTGTTAGTGTGAAAAGATGGGACCAATTGCCAGTTTCTCTCAAAAGATGTGAAGTTATGTCCCTTAACAATATAAGATGGAGTAGAAGAAGGGCAGAAGCAATTCTTGAAGAAATTATGGAAGTATTAAATTATAGAGAAGAGTAGACATGGATTAGAATGAGGTACAGACCTCCATTGCTCATTATACCTATTCTAAGATGGTAGAATTGGGAAACTCAATCTAATGAACAATTTAACATCTAGAAACAAATAACTCAGAGGTATAAAGGATGTACAATCAGTACAGATCATCATATAATAGATGAATTTGATGACTATTATCTAAGTAAGGACATGGAGAACAGACCTAGAACCAATGAAGATAGATGAATTTTTGCAATAGGAGTTGTAAAAGGTAAAGCCTAAGGGAGATGATAATCTCAAAATATGGCTCATTATTAATATGGTGTTTCCTTCATTTCATCTCTTTAAGGATATAATCTTATGAAAATCTTAGACTTTTAGCTAACTTTGGGATGGAAAATAGATAATTTATCTCATTTATATCAAACTAAAGTTTGAGTCACTATTTTTTCATTAATGTCTAACAAACAACATGTTTTAGTGTTTGAGTTTTGAAGAATATACAAGAAAGATGATAGAAGTAGTATGTTGTAGAAACTCTAGTTTTGATCCTAGTTTTTTGAAGCTATGGACTCACTCAGTCCACATCTATAGACTTGGGTAGAGGCTATGTATGTAGACTGAAGGATGATTCAAAGTGGAAAGTAGTAAAGAATTCACCATCATCAACAACAACTTGAAGATAGTATAAATCTATCTAAGGACTCTATATGACCACATCTATGAACTTTGTAGATCTATTTCTATGGAATCTATAGTTCTAAAATATACGAATTAGGTGAGTTTGTAGCCAGTCTAAAAGAAGAAGAATGCTCCAGCTAGAATCACATCAAAGAAATACTCACTTCTTATTTTTAAGGATTCAATCTTGATATATTTTTTATATATCTAAACCTTAAAATTATAATAGGGATAATATAGTTGTCTCATCAAAGTAGACAAATTTTTTAAGATATTGATCAATCTAAATATCCTATCTTAGGGATAAATGGATTGACTAAGTAGTTCTATTTTTATGCACACTATTTCTAGTTTGATTGTATTAACATAAATATGTAAATCTTGTCTTAGAAGAAGAATGAATATAGTTATTATACCTAGAATTTCAAATATATTGTAAATGTTCTAGCTTTCCATTAATTAATGAAATATCACTCCAATTTTTAGAACTAAGTAGACTTCGTTCCTTAATCTAAGAAGAGAAAGGGCTGACTCTCCTTAGAACTAGGAACTTTTGTATGGTATTTATGTTTATGTTAGTTGATTTCATGATATTAGATAATCTAAATATTTCACATACATACATGAGGGAGTGATTTATATTAATTAGACTTAATATTTACATTTCAATAGTTATTTCCTTTCAAATCAAGTGTGCTTTAGCATAGTGTTTGTTATTAAAAATTCAAGTTGAGTGTTTACATTTTCAAGAAGGTGTGAAGTAGATTGAGTGTGTTTTGATTTGAATCAAAAGGATTGAATTCGTTTAGATTGATAATTAATTTCTTCTTTTAGAAAGTGTAAAACAACAACATCCTTTCATTGGTAAAATTTAGATTGAGGTTATAAAAACCCCCCAAAGACCAATCTATAGACCTACCACCAAAATCCTTACTACAAATAACTTTAGACACCGACCTTGGTTTGATAGACATCAATTTGAGAGATTGATTAAATGAAGATTTAAATGACACTCATCAAATATGATGTATAGTTCATGCACACACTCCTCAACCTATTGATCTCTTCAATCCATTCACTAAGCACACTCACTCAATCAGATTTTAGGGCTTACTCACTCAATCTACCTCTTCTAGGCTTCTTAGGTCTAATGACCTATGTGTTCACATTCATCAACTTGATCATATAAACATGATTGATACACTTTAATATCTAATGGTCCTCACTAACCTATACCTTCTCTTTCAAAGTTTCCTTTGCTCAATGTCACATCTACTCTTCTCTTCTCTCCCAAGTTTAGAAACCATTGCCTTGGTCTCCACTATTTATAGAGTCTTCATGAATATCAATTTTTAGTTTAGCCACAATACTTTTATTAATACATGTTGTCCCCAAAAAATGCCACTCATTTTTGGGACAACCTACGGACCAAAACTTCTCTCTTCCTTTCTCAAAATTTGTTCTGAGCTTTCAAATTCCTCTTTTTTCAAGCTTTCCAGAAATCTACGGACTCTACAGGCTTGAATCTATGGACTCTGCAAGCCAAGTTACACGGGCTTCACAAGTTGATTTCTACGGACTCTGTAGGAAAGAAGCAAGCTCTCAAAAGAACAAGTTTCCAGCACTTGGTCAATTTTAAGATTGGTTCAGTGCCTCAGTTCAACCAAAAGAGTTTAATCGGTGAACGATAAAGGATAAAGGCTTGAACCATTGAACTTTAAACCACTTTGGTTTAAAGGTTCAATGGGTTCAATGACCAATTGGTTCAAAGCGCTTGGTGCAAAAGATCAAAAAGACCTAGCCAAATAATGAAGAATGAAGCGATTGAACCATTGAACTATTGAACCAAAGTTGGTTCAATCGGTAGGTTCAAGGGGCTACCCCAAATCCAAAGAGGCAAGTGCCCTTGTGGAGGGCAGGCAACATTGGTTTGAAGGTCAAAGAAAAGATATAATTCCTTTAGATTTGTTCAAAGGCCTAAAAGGAATAATTCTTTCAGACTTTTTGTCTGATGGAAATGATTAAGTGAAGAAGGCTGAAGGAATTCACTCAGGAAGACAAAAGCTCGAAGTAAAGATGAGAGCCTGAAGAAAGCAAAGGAAAAGCCCGATTGAAGAGGAAAGCCCACAAAAAAATGCCCAATGGAAAAAGACAAAGTGTAGCAAAAGCCACCACATGTACATTATGAAGCAGAGCATAAGCTGCCATGTGTCATCTTCTGTAGGACTCTCAAAAGGTTTCTAAAGCTTCTATAAGTTAAGCAAAATATGCCACATGTCTTGTTATGACTCAGCCGAAAGCAACAAGTGTTTGTATCTGTGTTCCCCTTTTGGAGTTGCTCGGGCAAAACGTGTTGTGGACCCCATTTTCTGTAAGTTTCTAATGAGTTTCATAACAACAGAACTTGCCACTTATCAAAGACACAAAAAGGACCCCCCAAAGACTTAGGCAAGAAGGGCTATAAAGATCAAAGAAGTGCTTAAGTAGTGAAGAGAGGAGCGAGACCAAAGGATCAGAAATATCTTTGAAAGAGTTATTTCCAGTAGGTGAAATAGTGGATCGAGTAGACTTTTGAGCACACCAAACCAAGGATGCAGCCTATTTTCTTCCATGAAGTAAAGACAAATATGCAAAGGACTAGAGGGTCCATATTAAGGAGGAGACATGTCACATGAAGGTACATGCCATAGTTATGGTAGCATACTATTCTCAATGTGGTCTCTCCAGACCAAACTAGAGACGCATTGAAGACATTGACTGCAGCATGGGCCATCCCATGGAAAAAGGTGCCAATCCTTGCATAGTGGCTATAAGTTTGTTAATTCTCTCATTTGTAAAGGAGATCTTACCCTTACTAGAAGCAAAACTATGCCTAAATTGAAAGGCATTACTGAGACTTTGAGCTCAGATTGTAATTCATATTTCTTTGATTGAATGAGAAAGCAAGTTACTTGCAGACTTTGTGCTGTTATAGCTTGTGCTACTTTAGGAGATTGTTATTATGTCTGTCTTTTGAAAGCATTTTTTTTATTTGATTTAACAAGTAGAAATAGTGGAGGTAATAGGGAAGTGTCCTGAAACCAATTGTGGGAAGACTTTGTGCTTTCACAATTGATTTCAGTCTGTGTTTTCCTTTTCTTTTTATGTTGAGGATTCTGGGGAAACTTTGTGCCCCCATTATCCTTTGTGTTATACTCTTTGGGAAGTTGAGGTGGAGACTTTGTGCTCTATTTCATCCTGCTATTACTACGCCCCTTTTTATCACTGGTTATTTCACTATCTAAAAGAAACTCCTGTTATTTCTTGTAGTGACACTTCTGAAAGAAGAGAAGTGCCTTCAACATTTATAACCAAGATTTTCTTCTTTGTTTGTGTGCATCATCTTTGAAATAAGAGATATGGATGGTTTGTCTCACTCCTATGTCTTACTTTTTGCTTATTTATATTATATATAGCTCTGCATATTTAATAGGGAACCTCCCCTTGATGAGAGGAGAGATTTGTCCCCTTGTGATGCAATAAAATTACACATCTGGATGACTAATCTCCCTATGTTGTGGTGATAGGAACTATTTTGAATGCCAGTTAGCTTGTCGACAAAATATTCACCCAATAGTTTTTGGTGACTCCACTGGGGACACAGTAATTTTGTGCAATTTGGAACCTCAAGTTTCAGATTGAAACATCACCTGTGTCTTACCCATAATCATTATAACCCTTATCCATTATATATCTTGGTGACTCCATTCCATGTCTTACCCACTATCATTAGCCTTACCATCCTCCATCTCTATTTCCATTATTTTACTTGGTCTGCAAAACTAGAGTCACTGGAAAAGAGTGCATAGTCTGAAGCCTCAAGCTGAAGCAGGGCCAGTTCTTTTCCATTTTGTCCTACAATCTGGCCATTCCACTAAGATGTGTTATCCCCATTTTTCATAATCCCATCATGGTAGTTCGAGGCCCCTGGGGTAACTCTTTTGGCCCACTTAATCTAAATCCACCCCTGCATGGGCAACCACTTAGTTCAAGAAAGAATTTCCCCAAATTCTTTGGTGATGGGAGAGTTCACCCTGATGAACACATTGCAGCTTTTAGCATATCTTGTGGAGTGATAGGGGTGGAATTTGAAGATGTGGTAGTCAATATTTTCATGGAGACACTACAAGGTGTTGTTGTAGACTGGTTTTACCATTTGCAGACTAGATCAGTGACTGGCTGGGACATTATCAAAGCTAAATTTGAAGCCAAGTTTAGGCTAGCAAAGGATGCACATGCCTTACTAGCCCAACTCACACAAATGAAGAAGAATCCCCATGAGCCTATGAGGGAATTCATTGCCAGGTTAAACAAGCTAAGGCACAGGATTCCCATGATCACCCAACCAACACCTCAGAATCTCATGTGTTTCTTCATCAACTCACAGCTGCCTGAAGTGAGTTTTCTATTGAGACGGGCTAGACATATAGACCTTGAGGCTGCTCAGGACTTGGCTACTAAGGTAGAAGATGACCTTATCTTGGTAATAAAGATAAGGAGAGACCTTAATAAAGGTAAATCCTCTTCATCTTCTAAGTATTCATCTACAGTCACCACTAACCCAATGGTACAAAAGCTAGCAAATGAGATGCTAGCTCTCAAAAAGCAAATGGCACAAGGGATGTCATCTACTCTTGCATACAGAGATATGCCCAGGAGGACATTTCAAAATCAAGCATACTAAGGCAATGCTGCCAAGAATCAAGGACAGCAAAATTGCCTTCCTCCTCCACAGAGGAACCTTGCCATTGCAGCACCTCCAACTAACTCAGTTGTTGGATATTTGGAAATAGATCATGATTTCTCTTTCCAACTTGAGTTTAATCAATAAAATAACATTGACCTCTTCATGGAGGATCAAGAAGAGTCAGGTGGTGACTCCATCATTGGTTTCTTAGATTACCAGGATGAACCCTAAAGTGAAGGTGATGCAGATGAGGGACCATATACTATGTTCACCTGGTCCCAAAACCAGTCAGCTCAACAAGTTGATAAAGGAAAAATAGAGAAGCAACCTCAACCAATAATTTCAATTGCTAAACTTGGAACCACTCTATCTTTCTAGCCAAAGGACCCAGTGGTTGCTAAAGAAGTAAGTATCCCAAATAGTTCTGCAACTTCTACTTCAATTTCGTAGTCCAATCCTCCCACCCCTCCCAAAAACCAAAAGGATGAACTCCCATCCTCTGTGCCTAGTCTAATTCAGTCATTTGACATAACTGATCATGTCAAAAGACCAAAAGTCAAATGACTAAATTTGAAGTCCTATAGTCCAACCCCAATTAGTTGGACAAGTTGGTACAAGATGTCAAGACCCAAACGTCAGGCCCTGAAGCTCAAATTTTATTTGAGTTTTCAGGTAGGGGTGATTACTTCTTGACCATAGAGGATGTCCATGTTCTTAGAGATAAAAGTCTAGTAGGTGGTGATCTAGGAATTGATTCAAACCAAACATCAAAAAATGAAAAAGGGTCTTCCATCTCTAATGAAGAGAAATTTGACAGAAGATCCATTTCTATGATGTTTGGATTCAGGATATGGATGGCAGCAATTCCTCTATAGGTGGTGGGGCCAAGTTGGTGTTGATATCTCTTAAGGGGGATATTCTTCTTTTTTTACATGAGTTGTAGTTTAGCAACACCAACAACACTATCGAGTATGAATCTCTGTTACTCGAATGGGGAGCTACTCGAAACAAAGGAGATGCTGAGCTGGTGGTCTACGAGGTGTCTAAAGGGGACAATCAAGACATGTGTTGGACTGAACTATCAAAATAAAAAATTATGGTAATAGACCAGGCTGCTACCCATCAGAATTAGAAAAAGGGACTCCATAGGAAAACCAAGATTCATGGTTCTTGGACTAGAAATCAAGTCTTGCTAACGGGCAGCAAGAGAAGAGAACCAAGAGGAAGACACAGGAGATTGAATTCCTGGTGGAGAGTTCCATTCACCTATCACCAATTCTGGGGATAAAATGGCTTCTTTCTAGTTTATCAAGACAGAAGGCCATTTTCACTACCTCTTAATGGGAAGCATCTGAGGTACTTCAATTCTTAAAGTACCAAACAAATTCACCTGTACATTTGTATATTTGTAAATTCTTTGTTCTATTTTGTGCTTTTCATTTTCATTTTTTTGAGCCTTTCTTTTTGGGTAGCTTGACTCCATAGCCCAATGGCACACTTTAAGGCACTGGAGATTTTGATTTCTACTCCCTTTAGTTGCTCCAAGTTCTCATCTGAAGGAAGTTCCCCAACTGGAGCCAGCTGTTGTCCCTAAAAAATGCCACTCATTTTTGGGGCAACCTACGGACCAAAACTTCTCTCTTCCCTTCTCAAAATTTGTTTTGAGCTTTCACATTCCTCTTTTTTCAACCTTTCTAGAAATCTACAGACTCTACAGGCTTGAATCTATGGACTCTATAGGCTTGAATCTATGAACTCTGCAGGCCAAGTTCTACGGGCTTCACAGGTTGATTTCTACAGACTCTGTAGGAAAGAAGCAAGCTCTCAAAAGAACAAGTTTCCAACACTTGGTCATTTTCACGATTGGTTCAGCACCTCAGTTCAACCAAAAGAGTTCAATCGGTGAATGATAAAGGACAAAGGCTTGAACCATTGAACTTTGAACCACTTTGATTTAAAGGTTCAATGGGTTCAATGACCAATTGGTTTAATGTGCTTGGTGCAAAAGATCAAAAAGACATAGCCAAATAATGAAGAATTAACCAATTGAACCATTGAACCGTTGAACCAAAGTTGGTTGAATCGGTAGGTTAAAGGGGCTACCCCAAAGCCAAAGAGGCAAGTGCCCTTGCAGAGGGCAGGCAACATTGGTTTGAAGGTCAAAGAAAAGATAGAATTCCTTTGGATTTGTTCAAAGGCCCAAAAGGAATAATTCTTTCAGACTTTTTGTTTGATGGAAATGATTAAGTGAAGAAGGCCAAAGGAATTCACTCAGGAAGACAAAAGCCTGAAGAAAGCAAAGGAAAATCCCAACTTAAGAGGAAATCCTATGAAAAAGTGCCTGATGGAAAAAGACAAAGTGCAGTGGAAGCTGCCACATGTCCATTATAAAGTAGAGTGAAAGCCACCACGTGTCATCTTCCACAGGACTCTCAATAGGTTTATAAAGCTTCTGTAAGTTAAGCAAAATATGTCACATCTCTTATTATGACTCAACATAAAGTGAAAAGTGTTTGCATCCATGTTTCCCTTTTAGAGTTGCTTAGGCAAAATGTGTCATGGACCCCATTTTCCATAAGTTTCTAATGAGTTTCATAGCAGTGGAACTTCCCACTTGTCAAAGACATAGAAAGGACCCCCCCAAAGACTTAGGCAAGAAGGGCTATAAATATCAAAGAAGCACTTACGCAGTGAAGAGAGGAGAGAGACCAAAGGATCAGAAATATCTTCAAAATAGTTATTTCTAGTAGGTGAAATAATGGATCGAGTAGAATTCTGAGCGCACTAAACCAAGTACCTAGCCTATTTTCTTCCATGAAGTAAAGACAAATATGCAAAGGACCAAACAGTCCATATTAAGGAGGAGACATGTTAGATGAAGGGACATGCCATAGTTATGGTAGTGCACTGTTCTCAACATGGTCTCTCTAGACCAAACTAGAGACGCATTGAAGACATTGACTGCAACATGGGCCGTCCCATGGAAAAAGGCACCAATCCTTGTGTAGTGGCTATAAGTTTGTTAATTATCTCATTTGTAAAGGAGATCTTCCCCTTACCAAAAGTGAAACTATGCCTAAATTGAAAGGCATTACTGAGACTTTGAGCTCAGATTGTAATTCATATTTCTTTGATTGAATGAGAAAGTAAGTTACTTGCAGACTTTGTGTTGTTATAGCTTGTGCTACTTTAGGAGATTGTTCTTATGTCTGTCTTCTAAAAGCATTCTTGTTTATTTGATTTAACAAGCAGAACTAGTGGAGGTAATAGGGAAGTGTCCTAAAACCAATTGTGGGAAGACTTTGTGCTTTCACAATTGATTTTAGTTTGTGTTTTCCTTTTCTTTTTGTGTTGAGGATTCTAGGGTGACTTTATGCCCCCATTATCCTTTTTGATATACTCTTTGGGTAGTTGAGGTGGATACTTTGCACTCTATTTCATCCTACTATTACTACGCCCCTTTTTATCACTGGTTATTTCACTATCTAAAAGAAACTCCTACTGTTTCCTATAGCGACACTTTTGAAAGAAGATAAGTGCCTTCAGCATTTATAGCTAGGAATTTCTTCTTTGTTTGTGTGCATCATCTATGAAAGAAGAGAGATGGAAGGTTTGTCTCACTCTTGTGTCTTACTTTTTCTTATTTATATTATATATAGCTCCACATATTTAATAGGGAACCTCCCCTTGATGAGAGGAGAGATTTGTCCCCTTGTGATGCAGTAAACCTGCACATCTGGACAACCAATCTCCCTATGCTGTGGTGATAGGAACTATTTTGAACGCCAGTTAGCTAGTCAACAAAATATTCACCCAACAATACTTAATACATATAACATGCTAACATGAATCTCAATACCATCATTACAAGTCATCCATAGCATCCATGGGTCACACTTAAGCAATTATGCCTTTCAATTAGGCCTTAATAACCTTTATAGGTCGTATGAAGACCTATTCACCCATTTAGCACTCTATCAAGCAAATTAAGAACATACGATCACTTTCAATTACATGGGTCCACTCCATATGATCTATAAGATAGCTTTAGGTGATTTCTCCCACCAAAAAAATCTTCTACTAAAGCACAAATTGTTCAAACATTATTTTTTACACAATAACATCATAAATGAACAAATAGTTAACTTTAAATATATTTTCATATATAATATGGATTGGTCAAACCTCCAAAATATACATAGATGGTCCTCATCAAGTATAAAATACTCTACAATAGTTATATCATCTTGAAACATCAAAATACTATTAAGAACAACTCAATTATCCTTCTCAGGTCTCTTGTGGAACATGATCAAACACATAGTCAACTTTGGAGCTCAATAACTTTGATTTTATAAAAATTTATACCTTATAACTAGATTATATAGATGCACCTTGAATTCTTATACAAATTTTATTTTTTACACCACCATGAAATTTATTCTGAATCAAAAGTTATAGCTCAAAAACTAAGCACTAGTTTTCCCTTATGAATTTGAATATTCAAATTCCAATGATCACTGAGCAAATGTTAAACATCGAGCACCTTAATCTCATCTAGTACTTCTTAGAAATTGTGGAAAAATACATAACATCAATCTCCTCTAAATATCTCAATCTTTATCTTAAAACACTCACTATTGATCTTAGATCAGAGCTCCCATGATTGTGTCACTTGGTAGCTCTACTTTCCTTTTGCACATTTGACTTTTGACTTGACCTACACTGCCAATATTTATCAGTATGAGCCCCCAAAAAATATTGATCTTTTATCAGATCAATGTGATAAAGACACTTATCATTAGTACATTTAATTTAAGGTACCTTTGATAGTTTAACTTCACATGTACCATTGGATCAAGATTTGGATATGGAACATTCACTGTTAGATCTATTGACTAGTGACCTCAAAATTTAGTAAAGTTAAACTTGATATTTTTTTGCCCATCATAGTCTACAAGATTAATTTTAAAGTTTTATAACTTGAGATATAAAACAATTCAAGAGCCCAAATTTTCAAGGGACCTTCTTCGCACTATACACAACATCTCCATGAAATCCTTTAACCTCAATTGACTTTTTGAGTGCCTAAATTAAATGCACAAACTTGTTGGTTCATTCATATATGTATGACATGCACTGATGATCTAGCTTCTCTTAATATAGAAGATGCATATTTCTCATTCCAAATGATGAAATGACATACCATAGCTTCACCAAGACATCTATGGATAACTCGAAACTTATTCTTTGTCCTTATAGACCTATAAATGTGTCATATCTCTCCAAAACAACAATATAATAACTTTTTCCTTAATGAATTAGTACCACATGCTCTCTTTAACATAAATGACAAAAAAAACTCAATGACTATGCTCAGTAAGAAGTGCATCTTGTGAAGGTTAGTGTCAAAGGAGAATAAGGATGATGTAGAGTGTTGTCATGAGAGATAATTTAAAGGAAAGATATAATTTGAAGGCAATATATAAATTTAAGAGAAAGAGATAATTTGAAGGTACCTAATGTCTTTTGGTTTTGTGAAGGTATAGGTCATCGACGTCAAAGTGAATAGGAATCCTAGTCATGACATGAAGAGGTATGTGTATGAAAATGAATGAACACAAACATGTGAAGGTTTTATGGTAATATTTGAGCATTAATTTGAGGCATTTAATCATTCACGAAAGTTTTAAGGTGAGCCTATAGGGTTAGGACCTTCAAACTAAGCCTACACCTAAACTTCTCTTAGACCCTGCCTAACCTAATGAGGTATGAAGATTATATTTCAAGGAAATTATGAAAATGTGAGAATGGATAGAGGTGAGATAATTTTTTTATCCATGTTCACAAATTCTAAGTCTTGGTTTGATGTGAATTTCATGAATTAATGTTTTAGGCCTTCTTAAGTTCATAGAATGAGGTCTTAAGACCTAAGAAGCACTTTCAGACATTTGTTAGCACATGTACCCTCTACATGGGAATATAAACTATTCAAGAGAGATGGGTAAGGGCCCTAGATAATATCTCTATGCATTAGTTTTATATTTAAGGGGCAATCCTTTATAAATAATCATTAACACCAAAACTTGTGTTAAATCTCCCTAAAACTCTAATAAGGACCTGATGTGAAAATTTTTGTTCAAATTATCTCAAAATGGATTAAAATTAATAGATAATATATTGGCTCATGTATTAAACTCTCTTAGGTACCTCAAAGTGGTGGCAGTTAGTCAAATGAGAGAAAATGCACAAATACGGGATTATTTGTCAAGAAGTTGGTGTAGCTCTAAAAATTTGTATTGGTAAAGAAGAGAAAATGGATGGGAGAAGAAAATAGAGACTCATTTCATGTCCATGATGATTTTTGGATAGTTTATATAATTTAAGTGTTATAATTTTGTCATCCAAATTAGCCAGTCATAAATAGACCTAATGGTGTGAACAGTGTAAAACCCAAACATAGATAAAAAGATAGATTTGAAGGTTTATGCATGATATATTTATGATATAAAGTACATTAAATATTTATTTATGACTTTTAATTCATGATAATTATTTTATAATATTTGGAGGTCAATGTATTTAGTGAAAACTTTGCTCACAAAATGACATATCTGGTTCAAATAAGATTGTGTGATATAAGGTCAAGAAATTGGTATACAAGACCAATATTTAGCATTGGACCATATGAATTTGATATATTATTAAATTATAGAGATATAATAGGATCATTTAAATTCATAAATATTCATGACAAGTGTCTACATGGGTGTTGGATGCCTAACTCATCATGACTAGTTTTCTAGGTAAATTGGCAGTTCTAAGTAAGCAAGTTATAGAGATGTTATTGAGTCTTTATCTCCTAAGTTAAAGTGTTAAAAACATGTGGTGATGAACCTAATTTCATGGATAATATGTCCACATATTTAATTTTACATATTTCATTAGGTTAAGGGTGTTTAAGCTTCATTCTTACAAAATAGACTTTTGAGGTAGACAAGCCTAATAAGGTAACTTGTCCTAAAGAAGCTTTCATGGCATGAACAAAGGACAAAAGTCTAATAAATCATGTAATAGGTAAGTATATGTAATTTTATAATTGATTTAATGGTTTTTTATTATTGGAGAGAGTTATCTAGGCCCAAAAGGATCAAGTTTTGGCACTAGATGATAGACCTAATGCAATTAGGTCTCCATGAAGCTTAAAGGAGGAGTAAGACCTAATTGAGTTGTTTAATACCAAAATGGGTTAAAATTACATTTAAATAATGTTCATAATATGTTATATGACCCATTATATGGCCAAAGTAAGTGGTTAAATGTGTGTGGCCAAGCAAGTGATGTGTGACCATGTGACTAGTATATATACAAGGTAGATTAGGCCTATTTGAATGCTATACAATATAAGAGAATAAAATATCACATGGTTTAGAATAAGGAGGTCTTAAAATGACACCATAATATAATATAATAGGTTTGGTGATTAAAATCCATGAGGTGGCTAAGTTGGTGTTGAGTCACTTATAGAGTTGGTGCTTCCTTGCAAGTAGGTGCTTGTTAAAGCCTAGTCAAGTGGGTGGTTGACTTCATTGGGGTTGGTGATCCAAGTTGAGTTAGTGATTAATATAATTTGTTATTTTTTTAATATAAATATAGTCCATTTTCAAAGATAATATTGGGTTTTCTTCCCCTTGAGGGTTTCCCATTGATATGTGTGTTATCTTATATCATGTTCATCTAAATGGTTCTTTATGTTTTGATAAATCACTATGTTATTTTCATAGCTCATGAATGATTGAGTATAATTGAATGAAATTTTTTAAACATTTATTCACCCCTCCCCTCTCAATTATCTTTCTTCCAACACTATCTTCCAACCTATCCCAACTGATTGGTGTCCTACACCTTCTCCCATAAAGTACTTCAAATAGTGTCATCTTCAAAGCAAATTGGTATGAGTTATTATATGAAAAATCAAAATATAGAAGGTATTATTCCCATTTTTATTGATTATATATTCAATACATATTAATAATATCCCATAACACCTAATTAACTCACTCATTTTGACTATTAGTGTATGGGTGATATACAGTATTGAAGTTTAGTTGCATACCCAAAGCTAAATTTAGAGTTAACCAAAACCTAAAAGTCATTCTTAGATCATGATCTGATATGATATTCTATAAAAATCCATGAAAATGATACACTTCCTTTAAAAATATCTTCATATGATTTGGTTCATCATCTATTAAATTAATTGGTATACAATGTGCTACCTTGGTTAGTTTATCAACTACAACCAAGATCATGTCATGCCTATTTCGTGACAATTGTAATCCTTGGATAAATTCCATAATGATCACTTTCCATTTCATTTTGGTATGTCATGTGGAACATATTTTCAACTTCTACTTACTGACATTCCATACAATGTGACACAAATTTTGTTGCATCTTTCTTGATTCCTTACCAAAAATATAGTGGTCTAAGCTCTACCATGAGATTGGTTACTCTTAGATGTCTTGAATATGAGGCATTATACAGCTCTTTTAGCAATGTGCTCCTTAGATTCACCTGATTTGGCACATACATCCTTCTATTATATCATAGAATATTGTCACCCTTTAAGTTATATCTTTTATACCTAGGATTTTGAGCATTCTCAGACAAAGCTTTCCTAACTTGATCATAGAATTCATCTCCTGGTGAGAATTTGATCACATGATCTCTAAAATTACTCCTGATAGTAGGAATAACTATGATGTACCTTTTATGACTTAAGGTGTCATTTACTCTATTCTCTTTGCCTTTGATTTAATTGATATGAAAGTCATAGTCAGACAAAAAATCTATCTATCACCTTTGACAAGAATTAAAATTTGGTTGGGTGAAGATTTATTTGAGTCCCAAGTTATTATTATTGAGCTCAAATAGTTTTCCCAAAAAAAATGTCTCTAAACTTGAAAAATATGAACAATTGTTACAAGTTCAAGTCCATGAGGGGCATAATTCACCTCATAAGGCTTCAACATCCTTTAATTATAAGCTACCACTACACCATCTTACATAAAGACCCCTCTTCATCCATCTCCAAATGCATCTGTGATCATTGAGAATTGACCATTGGGATCAGGAACTCTTAACACTGGTGCTGAAGTAAGCCTTCTTTTCAATTCTTGAAAAGCTACTTCACATTTATTTAATGAAATAAAACTTTGATTCTTATGCTGCAAAGAGGTAATCAAATTAACTATCTTGGAAAAATCTAAAATGAATTTCCTATAATATCCCACTAATCCCATGAAACTTCTTACTTCATGGACATTCTTTGGTGTTGTCCAATCCATAATGGCTCTTATCTTAGTTGGATCAACAAAAATGCCATTTTCTAAGATAATGTCTCAGATATTGCACTTTATTTTGGAAAAATGTACACTTGGATAATTTTCCATACAACCTATGATTTCACAGACATTAAAAAACCATCTCCAGATGTTGAAGATTCTCTTCTTCATCCTTAGAATATATAAGAATGTCATCTAAAAAGACCAAAACAAAATGATCTAGGTAATCTTTAAGCACATTTTTCATGTGATTTATGAATGTTTCAGGTGTATTTGTCAACCCAAATGGTAACATTTTAAACTCATAACTCCCATAGCGAGTTCTAAATTCCATCTTTAGAATAGCCTCATCTTTTATTCTTAACTGATGATATCCAACTCTAAGATCAATCTTAGAAAATATTGTCCATCATCACATCTAATTGTAAAGATCATATATTCAAGGTAGTGGACACATATTATTGATGGTCACTTTATTCAACATTTTATAATCAATGCAAAGTCAAAGAGTGTCATCCTTCTTCTTAATGAATACAACTGGTTCACCCCATGGTGACATACTTGGTCTAATCAATCTTCTGGACATCAATTCTTGAATTTGTGCCTTAAATTCAACCAATTCAATATTTTTCATTCTATATGATGCCTTAGACTAAGGTTCTAATCCTAGTTTGATATTAATATAAAAATAAAACTCCCATTTAGAAGGCAATACTGACAATTCCTCTGGAAACACATCATGTAAATTCCTAAAGAAAGGATAATATTCAATTGATGTTTTCATAGTTTCCTCCATTTAATTTATCTTGATGATAAATTCTTAACATCTTTTTCCTTGGGCCTTCTTGACTTGCATTGCAAAAATCTACCTAAGCCTTAACTCTCTTATCTCACCCTTAATTAGAGTATGGTTTCCAGAATCATCTAGACATTTAACCTTTTTCAAATAATAGTCAATCTTGGCCTTATGCTTCAGAATCTAGTTGACTCCTAAGATCACATCATATGACCCTAGTGGTGCTACATAAATATTCACAATCATTGTAAATTTTGGCAATCTAGTTTTTGCTTCTACTAAAAACTTATCAACTCAGACTTTAAAATCATTCCCATATTGTAAAAACCATCCATTTTCTATTACACTAAATTTCCTAGATAACTTATTTAGAATTCTAGGAGCTATAAAACATTTAATATCCCCTATATCTATCAAAATGGAAACTAGATGTTCAAACAAAATACCTAAAAATTATATGAGTAAAGCTTGGAATTTGGCTCATTGATTATCAACTATCACATAAATACATTATTAAAAATTTCCTTATTGAGAGGTACAACATTTATTCCTCAGCTTATTTTGGGTACATTCACATGCAAAATGGTCACCTCCATAGATGAAGCAACCTCTTAATGGTCCCTTCTTATCAGACTATTGATTTCCCTTAAAACTACCTTTAGAACCATTACCCAATTTATTTCTACTTGAACCACTATTGAATATAGTATTGTATCTCTTGAACTAACTCTTAGAGTCTCCACTCCTCTGATTCTAATTATTCTTTTTGAAAGTTGGCTTAGAACTTCCAAACTATTTCTTAAACTTGTCCCTAACTTGAGCAAGAGATTTCAACTTTTTCTCCTATTTGACTACTTTCTCAAATACTTGGTCCATGGTAGATGGTTCATTAATGTCTGCATGTCCATAAATCTAGGGTTTTAATCTCATGATGAACTTCTTAATCCTGGACCTCTCATCTGCTTGATATTGAAATACATATTTTAGAAATTTGGTGAACTATTCCCAACACTCATTCACTGACAAGTCTCCTTGATTTATATTCTAAAAATTTGTAAAATTTTAGTCAAAATATAACTTTGTAAGCCACCATGATCTAAATAGTGTCACAAACTACTCCCAAGTAGTGGTGGTCAGATTCAAATTAATTTCCAACTTCTTAGTGGCCCACCTCATAGTTATTTCTCCAGCCAATTGATATGGTCCCCAAATAGCTTTGGTGACCTTAGAGTAGTTTCAAATTTTTAAATAATTCTCTATTTCATTTAACCTTGATTAATATTCATATCCCATAATGTTTTCATCAAACTTCAGTATATTCACCTTTTTCATATCCCTTACCAATTTTACAACTACACATGCTCTTGCATCCTAAGGCACTTCTTCATGTCTCTAATTTTGAGGTATTTCCTACTCAATGGGATGCTCTTTAGGATCATCCTAATGGTATTCTTCCTCATTTCCATGAATTTCTTATTTTAGGGCTATGATTATATCCCTAGTCTCATTAATGGATGTAAGAATCTAATCTAACATTATTGTTTGTTTAGTGATAAATTGGTTAGGATCAAATGGAAGGTTATTGTCATTGAAATTAAATTGACCCTCACTTGATCCTCTTACTCACACCATTATTCTTTTTCTAATAGAATAATACAAAAATGTTATCAAATCCATTAAGTCCTAGAGTTCAAGCCACAACTTTGATACCACTGTGTAACATCCCCATAGGGATTTACTAGAATAATGCAGTAAAAAAAATTAACTTACATAACACTTATTCTTTCATCAGATTACACCACGATAATATAATTAGTGGTATTAACATAATACTAAGCATATTAAACATATTTAAACATGTAAAAATAATAGTTACTAATCACTAGCATCCTATTTAATATAACATAACTAGATAAGGAAAGTAATTACATTAAAATATAGCCATGAATGATACAATAATACAGCCACTATTTTCAATGTACAGTAAGTAATTAATTACATTTTTAGTAGGCATTAATCCTAAACATAAATACAATACTCTATACAACATGAGTCACTCTAACTTTAGTATCTCTAATAATTTCAAATGTGGTCTCCAAGTAAGTACTATAGTGGGGAAGGAGAGCATCATCTAAGCACTTTTTCACACCAACCATAGACCATCGATCCCTCACACAATATTCAAATAGGGAATGGCCATCCCTTAATGGATGGGTAGGTAGTGATGGTGCAGGTATCTAGATAAGCATGCTAGTACCCATGTGTTGTAAGATTATACTACATGATGTGTACCATAAAGAAAATACATTATAACATGATATCATACAAACATGTAAATTATACATATGAAATTACAATGTCTATCTAAACATTACTTTGTCCAAAGTTTTTAAATAGCTATTGATCTATAGGATCAATCAAATTCATATACACCACTTAATCGAAATACCTTCATTTGGCATTGGTGGTGCTAAGTACACTAGTGAAGTTCATCTCACTACTTAGTTAGTACCAGTAATGTGAGATTTGGTTAAAGTCTATATAACCAATAGATTCATATTGATTAAATCCTACTAGCAAGTATAACTTAAGTTAATTATAGGAATAATCACTTTACATACATTTAGTCCATCAAATTTATGAATGAATCTTATTCTTATTATTCATCACATAAACAATAATCATAACAAGTAAGTTTATCTACCAAATGGGTAAAATACAAACTCATAATATAGAATCTACTTTCCATAAGTAATTGCAAATGTAATAAAATCAACATTTTCAAAATATATTGCACATACTACTCTATTATAACAATAGTCATAAGAAATTAAATTTTAAAGCTAAAGTATAATATTTAATTTCATTATACCTATTGGAGCCTTTATGCATAATTAAATCACTCTATTTAACTTTGTAAAATATCAAAACTATAACTCTAGGTACTCATCCAATAAATTCATGCCAAATATATATATGTATGTGGACCCAAGATCACATATATATTTATACATTTCTCATAATGTGTGTGTGTGTGTGTGTGTGTGTGTGTGTGTGTGTGTACATTATTCATAGTATATACATTGTTCTACCATGCTATGGCATTTTCCATTTATTTCAAGACTATATGATTCAATAACCTTTTTATGAACAAGCATATAAATCTAAAAAGGGTCTCTGTATTTATTTTAGCCCCTAACTAGATTCACAATAGACTTCATATTAGATGTGATATTATTTTGACCCCAAAACCATTCTCAATCTAATACTCTATTTTTCGAGAATACTTAAATCCATACATCTCTATTTCATACTTGCAGATATTATTTTTTTTGCATAGTCTATTAATGTATATACTCAATGTTTTAGTCATATAACTAAATACATATACTCATAAAACTCTTGAAATTTTTGTATTTGTTATATATAAATTTTATATATTTAAATCAATATTTCTTTAGTAAAAATACACAATCATAAGTATTTATATATACACCATGTTCCAATGCAGTCTCTTTCTTTAACTTGTTCAAATTTATATCATAGTCTCATGTATGTATATATGCACAATAATCATAGCATATTATGTTTTAAAATACAAGACATAGTTGATTTATATGTATATATACACTATTCATAATTTAATTAAACACACACATAATCAATGTGTGTGTGTGTGCGTGTGCGTGTGCGTGTGTGTGTGCATGTGCACGCGTGCGTGCGTGCATGTGTGTGTGTGTGTGTGTGTGTGTGTGTGTGTGTGTGTGTGTGTGTGTGTGTGTGTGTGTGTGTGTGTGTGTGTGTGTGTGTGTGTGTGTGTGTGTGTGTGTGTGTGTGTGTGTGTGTGTGTGTGTGTGTGTATTCATTGTTTAATGATAACCTTAAAACATAATCAATATAAGTATAAATGTATAGTCATTATTTCACATATTACATAGTTCTATTATATGTCCATTTGCAATGTTAAAAACTTACTATTGTGGCTTCACATGAATTTCTATGCTCTATATATTGTGCAACATAAATATATGTTTATATATACATATATATTGATATATTTCATGTTTGTATATACAGGCAAATACACACACACACACACACACCCTAACCCTATGATTATATTATTTTCCTAAGTAACCAAAACCATGCATATATTAAATATACTAATCTCTATTCATAGATCTGTCTATCAAAATTTACACAGTCATTATCAAGTAATAGTCCATACATCGACTTCACTATTTATATATAAAATGTAACAATAGTATGCAAACCTCTTTTATAACCCATCTGAAAACCATTTTAACTTAGACCTAGTTATTATATAATATTTTGGACCTGTATATATCCCTATACATACATACATACATACATATATATATATATATATATATATGTATATATGTATGTATGTATATATGTATATATAGGGTATAATGAATTAAATTTCATAAATATATTGTGCCCTAGCTTGAATCAAAACCTTGGGTGGATGATAGTGTTGTGTATGTATTTATAACTAAGTTTTTGAATCCTTTGAGATATATACATGGGTGCATTATGTTTGAAATATATATACATGGGTACATTATGTTTGAAATAAATATATATATACACACACACACACACATATATACATATATATACATATACATATACATATATATATACACATACATACCTACATATATATATATATATATATATATATACATACATATATATATATATATGTATGTATGTATGTATGTATGTATGTATGTATTATATACACACATATATACATATATATATATATACATATATCTATGTATGTATGTATATGTATATATATATAATATGTATATGTATATATATATGTATATGTATATACATATATATGTACCCATATGTGTGTGTGTGTGTGTATATATATGTATGTATGTATGTATGAATGTACATATATATATATATATACATTTATTTCAAACATAATGCACCCATACTTAGTTATAAATACATACACAACACTTTCATCCACCCAAGGTTTTGATTTAAGCTAGGGCACAATATATTTATAAAATTTAATTCATTATACCCTATATATATATATCAAACACAATTTACCCATGTATATATCTCCAAGGATTCAAAAACTCAGTTATAAATATATACATAGCAGTATCATCCACACAGGGTTTTGATTTAAGCTAGGACATAGTATATTTATGAAATTTAATTCATTATACCTTAATAGATCAACACCCAAAAACAAATCAATTTGTAGTCTTAGGGATTTAGAAAGTATTTTGGCTTAGTTCTGTGGATGGCCAAGCCATCCACAGGGCTAAGCCTGTGTTCTATTACAAATTTTCATACATTTCTAACCCTAAGAATTCAAACTAAAAATAGTAAAACTACTAGCAAACGAAAGTAACTACTTTACCAACCTAGTAAGTCACTTTCAAATCTAAGACAACATGAACTTGTATTCTTTTTGCTCCTTGTTATGTATTTTCCTTATGTTCTTCTTCGTACCCCATTCTCCTCTCACCTTGCCTCTTATTATATTCTACTTGTTCATCAAGCCTTGCATGAAATCTCTCCCAACTTGTAGTCACCATGTAATAACCATGTTTTTCTATTTAATAGTGACTTGAAACTAGTTAAATGCCATTAACAAAACTTAAGAAAAGCCATAATTCTAATTTACTTAAACTTTACCAAATTCTCTAATTATTATTATATTCATTTCAAATTTGTGCATGTCAACCTATGTTTCATGACCGAGTATTCCACTCAAAATTCCACTTTTTATCATTTTACAAAATGATAACTATACTTTAAATCTTAACATAGTCCATGCATATTTACAAAACTTAGACTTATATCTTAGGATAGTATTTAGGATAATTCAACCTCCTTCAATAATTAATAAAGGTAACTATCTCCTTTATTTTTATGGAAATATGACTAACACAACGTTAATTATCTTCCTATATCAAAATGATAGCCAGTCAATTGTTTATTTCAATCATAACAAGATAATCGTTTATGTCATTACTAATATGTATAGGCTATCTATGTCTTACATTATTTTAATAGCTTGGCTTATATTGATATTCTTGAATATTAACAATAGTAAGCTTAACGTTCTAAAACATTGTAAATATATTTCATTAGTCTATATATAATGGTAACTAGATATCATTTACATGGGTTTACATTCCCTTAATCATAAACAAACATAATTAAAGTAACCTTATAAAATCATACTACAACATTAAGCACTAAGTCTATGTAAAATATACACAATGAAATCACATACAAGATTTATTCCATATCTATGTACTAACATTTATATCATGTAAACTATAATGTTTAACTTTCAATTAAATTTAAAAACATACTAACTATAACAATCCAAACACAAACTACATATACATATAAAATCTAATATGGTGTGTGCATGAGTTTTAACAATTTCTCTATCATCCTTCACCATCTCCATCTATGTCACCCTCTCTAATGATGTTCTCCCTCTATCATGATATAAGGGATGGATTATCCTTCATCCAACTCATGAAAATAAGGTATTTAATCCAATACATCATGATATATATCATGAAATAATGGTGTAACAATAAATGTAACATAATATTTATATACAAAATTCACCATATAGCTAAGTCATAATAATGACATCATGAAATACAAATAATATACAATTGACCCATATTAACATATGAACTTATAATTTATTTTAAAAGTAACAATTAAATTTAACAACCATAATAATCCATGGATAATTAGGTGAATTAGCTTATTGAGAAATTGGGCACATCTTCACCTGAAACATTTAACCTTAGCAAGAAGTCAATAAATACATTAATCTTTCCTAGCTTATCAATGATTGATATATCAAATTATTTCAATAGTGATAACCACTTCATCATTCACTATTTTTTTCATCAAGTATATTATGGCTAAATGATCTATATAAATGAATATCTTGTATCTAATGTTGTAGTGATGGAATTTGTTCATAGCATAAATGATAAAAAGGAACTCTTTTTAATAGTTGTGTATTTCCTTTTAGTATGAGTTAAATTATTACTTATTTAATAGATATCATACATCTTACCTTATTGATCTTTATTTCCAATAACTATCCCCATAACATTTTTAGAGGCATCTTTGTTCATGTGAAAGGGTTTATCCCAATTGGGACCTCTTAAGACCAGATCATAAATTATTTTTCCTTTTATTGTCTCAAAATCTAGATGACATTTGTCAGTCCATATAAATTCACTATTCTTGGTGAACAAGGAAAATATAGGTGCAATAATCTTACTAAAATCTTCAATAAAACACCTATAATACCCTACATGACCTAGAAAGCTTTTTATATCCATTGGATTTTTGGGTGAAGGCAATTTTGAGATTACTTCAATATTTTTAGGATCAACACGTATTCCTTGGGATGAGATATGATGACTCTAGATAATTACATGGTCTACCATCATCAAAAACTTATCATGAATTAAAGATAACTAATGTTGTTCACACTTGGTCAACACTTTATTATAATTGGTTAAGGCTTCATCAAAAGAGTCATTATGTACTATAAAATTATCATATATACCTCAACACACTCATTTTCAAGATTAAGGATTTCTCTTTGAAAGGTGGTTGGTGCATTTCATAAGCCAAAAGGTAAAACTCTATATTAAAATGTCCCCCAAGTACATGTGATAGTGGTTTTATCTGTCTTTAGGAGCTAATCTTATTTTATTATATCCATTTAATCCATCTAAGATGGAAAAATACTTCTTTCCAACTAGATTATCTAAGACTTGGTTTATGAATGGTAGGAAAAAAATATTCATTCATAGTGGCTTTGTTAAGTTCCATATAATCTATACATATTATCTATTTTCGATGTTTTTTATGTATTATTACTGATGGTGAAACCTATTGTCTATCCAAAATTTGATATATGAACCCTACCTTCAATAGTTTTTCTATTTCAGTTTTGACTATGTATCTTAGTGTTAGATTTATCATTCTTTGGGGTTTTCTAACAAATTTAAAAATTTTATTGTAAATTTGATTGATGAATACACTTTAATGGATTCCTTTAATGTAACTATATTCCCAAGCAAAATATTTATTATGATCCTTTAGTATATCAGATACCTTGGTCTCATATTCATCAATCAATAACTATTTAAGTTTTGCATTTTGCCTGGTTGTGTTTCAATTTGTTTTATCCTTGGATATATTGAAAAAAATACTCATGAGAGAGTTCAAGAGACAATAATAAGGTTGACACATGTGTATTTTTGTCTTTAAGGAAGGATTCTCCTTCTGAAATCACACCTACTAATGGGCAATGAAAAGCTAAAAGAATAGATTCTTGACTATCATGTGCCTAGTTGACAAAACTCTATTATAGAGGTGTGTGATTATAGGTTTCACCATGAATGTACTTAAGGAGGATTTTATATAATTATATAGTTGTTTTTATAATTTATAATTATGGTCTGGTGATCTTAGGAGCCAAACTAGGCATCTTTAGAGTTAAACTAAGCAATTTTGGATCCAGACTAACTTCTTTAATATAACCTATTAACTCTTCTTGTAAATCATTTTCATGGTTTTTAATTTTCATAATTACCAAATAAGAAAGACTATTTAAATTTTATATGATTCATATAACCATAAGTGATATGATAAATCTGGCTATGTTATTGTAAGCAGATATAAGGAGATTTTCTTCACTTTTTAATCGATTGGAGATTATCATACCTTTAGACCTATAATCAATGAGTGTTACAATTATGGATAGCCACAAACTTATTATTATCAATGGATAATCCAATTTATGAATTTTTGGCTAGAGTATCATAAAATATACAAGGTATTTCTAAGACTACCATTATTGAGACATCTTTTATAACTCTTCCTAGTTTGGTAATAGATTGGTCAACCATTTGTAGGACTGTATTAGTTAGTTTTACTCTAGTTGGGGGGAGTTATTTCAATGTTTATGATTTCACAACATTGATATCATCTCCTAATTAATTTAATACACTAGGTATTTCCTTCTTTACTATAGCCACAGTGATGACTAGACTTTGAAGATCCCTATACTTTGATAAAAGTAACTTCCCTGCTAAGAGGTCAACAAACTTACCATCTACTTGTATGGATTTTGTATATTGTCTTATTTCTTTGGATTTATGACACTAAAATTTTATGATTATATTAAGCTCAGGGATGTCTCTGATGGACTACACTAATGGTAACTCTATGCTTAGTTATCTTAGTTCTTATACTAAGTCAGATTCACTTTTATTTTTTATTTCTTTGAGTGTTTCTAAAAATAGAATTGGTGAAGGATCGGGAGGATAAATAATTATTTGATGTTTTTCCTTATCTTTAAAGTCTTATTTTTATTTTAATTTCTCATTGGGAAGGTTTGAACTTTCCTTTTCATTAATTATTTTTGTGATGGTGAGTGGATAAGGACTGTCAATGTTTTTACTATATGTAATTGAATATTACAACAATCTATGGCATTTACTCCCATAGTTACTTCTTATTTTTTTCCATAAATAGGAGTTGCATGTTTATTTTAAGACCAAAATGCCCCATCTTTCTTTATTTTTGAAAATGGGACCCTTGTAGTTGTTTCCAAAACCTCTATATTCTAGAATAAGTGTGAAAGATTGTTTGATCTTGAATTTTAAAGGCAGGTCAATCTTAAAAAAAGACATGAGTTTTGGTATATCCAATTATGATCATATTTTAGGGATTAATGTTGTTAAATCATATTTAAGGTGATTAATTTTAGGTTCCATGGAAGAAGTCAGGGTTCCCAAGTAGTAAACCCTAAGGGTTGGAATCTAAACATTCATGAGAAAATCTAGCAGGAAATTTTATACATGATCAGGCTTTAACTAAATTTCATGTGATTTTGCATATATAAAACTTTACACTTATTTTATATATTTTATCAAACACTACATCAAGATCTAAGTCTTTTAGAAAGGCATATAGTTAATGATTTAGGCTCCAGTAAAGATCCAATGGTGATCGCTTGATTAGAGGTTTTAATCTAATGGTGAAAATTAAAGTTAAAGCTTCAAGAATTCTTGAGGGATTTACACATGTAATTCAGTTATTGAATCAATAAATTTTATTATCATAAATTTTATAGGTTTTATACCATCATTTGACATTTGTGAGGACATATTTGATGTGACCAAACCTATCAAATTTAACCTAAACAATCCTTGAAGCCTTAGGAACTCTTGAGAGCTTTACACGTGGCATTTAGTTATTAGATCAATAAATTCCATTATCTTAAATTTTATAGGTTAAATCCCATCATTTGACATCTATGAGGATGTATTTGATGTGATCAAACCCATCAAATTTAACCTAGATAATCCCCAAATCCTTGGGAACTCCTAAGGGCTTTACAAGTGGTATTCAGCTATTAGATCAATAAATTCCATTATCTTAAATTTGATAGGTTAGCTCTCATAATTTGACATATAAGAGGATTTATTTGACATGATATAACCCATCAAATTTAACCTAGATAATTTTTAAAGCCTAAACAAAGAGGGTATTTCTAAAGAACTTTTTAAGAAATTCCTAGCTTTTTACATAGACAAACATAGCATATAAAGACTTCATCCTAAGTCATTTTGTGTTTTTTAACATAAAATTATAAATATCATCTTTAATCCTAAGTTTCATATAATCATGGAACTATTTAAAAGGTACTCATCTTGTAGGATCCAATGAAGATCGCTTGCTCACTAGATTTGATCCAATGGTGCAATAAAGTTGAGGGCTTTTCAAAGGCCTCACGAGCTTGACACATGGCAAAATTAGTGAGATTAAATATTAAATGAATAATTAAATTCAAGGATATGAATTTATATTTTCAAATCAAAATAAATAGGACTTTTGACAGCTAATAGCTAGCCTTCAACTAGCATTTGTGAAATTTACCGTGAAAGGCATGAAACCCTGCCACATAAGCTCCATGTAGGTATGTAAGATCAAAATGAAATATATCCTATACTAAATAATGCAAAAGACATGAGAATTATGTCCCATAAAATTTAAGTCATGTATGAAATCAAGACCTGGATATTTTTTCCATTAAAGTTAAAAACCCTAAACCCTCTATAAAGGACTTAAGTCGGTTCAATTGATCACATATCAATAAAAGTAAGTGCAACTTGAATTCAAAGAAAGTGACTTAGTGAGATATTTTTTTTCATCAACTATAATTTATTTTTATCAATGGTGGTAGGTAGGCAATAGATAAAATTTGAATCAGAGCTCTATCTAACTTCAGATGGTGAAGGGAGGGTCTTT
This sequence comes from Torreya grandis, assembly GCA_037957365.1. Classification (NCBI taxonomy): domain Eukaryota; kingdom Viridiplantae; phylum Streptophyta; class Pinopsida; order Cupressales; family Taxaceae; genus Torreya; species Torreya grandis. The sequence goes on along the minus strand of JARHVA010000400.1, from coordinate 5,243,379 downwards.
AGAGACACAGAGTTAGATTTGACATCTTTGAATGTACATGGAATCAAGAATTGGTCAAAATTATTATTATTTATAGAGAATTTGTAACCAATTTCCTAAGAGGAAAAGAGGAATTCTATGGTGTACCAAAGATACAAAGACCTAGTATCAATTTAGCTGGCAAGCCTTCACCATGCGGCTATTAAACCAGAGGTAATGCATTGCATCGACCTTCTTGTTCCTATTTTTGTTGATAGAAAAATAGATAAGGAATGGATTATTCAAGAAATAATTACCAATAAATTTTAATGTATATATCCCATGGCCTTTGAGCCTTACTATAAGCTCCCTTTGCCTCATGTTGATCTCCCATCCTTGAGAGAGTGGACAAATTCCCAAAACTTGGATTCAGTCCTCTCACCTTGGTTAATCCAAGGTTCCCATGTTTTTAGTTTCCCTAATGGTGAAATTCTTATTTCCAAATTTAGGTAGGGATTTAGGGTATCTATGACCTTATTGAATATATCCTTTGGTGCCTCTTCTACTACTTATTTGAGTAAGGTCTAGGTATCTTATTTCCATTGCATGTTGGAGTAGAACTTAACCTCTCCCATTGGAGACCTAATAAGTTTTTTCTTGGCCAAAAAATTTATAGCTATCAAGAGAAATACCTCCAAGCAATTATTTATGATGTCTTACCTCTTGGATTCACTCCTAGCCTCTATTAATTTCCCTGGCATCCAAAATTGGTCCCCTAATGGTAGAACTACCATTTCCCATCATTAATCCAAATTAAATATATTCAAATATAGGAACCACATGCAATTCATATGTGATGGTATCTTCCCAGTCATTTTTAAGGTAATCACTAATATCCCTATGCCTAGGCTTCATCCTCTAATCAAAATACAAGTGGAGACTATGGGGGATGTGTGGTTCTATCCAGATTGCACTATAATAAGGATAGAAGGAATCATGGTCCAACCATACAGATTGCCTATATATGTTCCCAATAAGCTTTTAGCATAAGAAATTACTTATCAAATCATCCAAGGAATGGATTGGATATGTAAAAATAATAAGAAGGCTCAAGTTCATCCCTTTCCATTGGACATTGGTAGAATTGTAATCAAGGATTGGAAACTACTAGAGATTATGGTGGTGCACAAGAATTCTTTTGATTTCCAACTAGATGACCTTAAGATGTGGGACCCCAATGATATTATGGCTAACCATATTTGAGATAAAAAGGTCCCAAAGACTGAGTACAAATATCAACCAGGTGTGGGAGATGGTATTTACACAAAGGCAAGGAACTTTGAAGAAGTCCTATCTAGGGTTAAAAATTAAAACATCAAATTAGAACATAGTCTAGTCAGGGTTAATAAGCCCTCAAGAGAAATATGGAAACTACATCCCTTGCATTATCACTTATTATCAGGACCATCTGGGATTGCACACCAAGAGCCACCTATTGGAGGACAATATTTTGAGCCTTAGCAGAGAGAATTGATAAAGTCACTTGAGGCTGGGCAACCTGAGGATGTAAAAGGAAAAGGTAAAGATGTGATTCAAGAGTCCAACATAGAGTATAGACCTGGTGAAGTTCCCCAAATTTAGGCATCCCCACCAAGGCCTTCTTCCCTAGTATAGGTTATTAACATGATTGCTTTGGAAACTAGAGAAATGATGGAAACTTCCCTTATTAACATCATAACTACCTATGGTTTTGATAAGGAAGAGGATCCATCTAAGGAAGTAAGCAAATAATTAGTTCCATTAGATGGAGGAAAGAGACAAGTAAAATTGGCCTTAGCTCCTCTGGCACCAAGAAAGAGGCCTAAGTTAACTTTAACTCACCCTACTAGTGAAATTAACCTCTTTAATGATGATAATCCTATTTATGGACCAACTATAACTGATTGGTTTATTTATGGGAAGTTACAAAAAAATGTACCTCTTTCTCCTTCACTAGATTTAACTCGAGTTGACATGGATGTTCAAGATAATATCAAGCCTTGGATTTAGGATATTCTGAATAGACAAGCATAGAGAAGGATCCAAATCCTTCATAATAAGGAAATCCAAAGCATTGACACCCTAAGAGCCTTTCGGAGTTAAAATGCAGAGATTCTTGAATAGCCATAGGTAAAGGAGTCTGACCCTTAGGTCCATTTCAGTACAAACATCAACTCTTGAGAGAGTAGTGATCAAGAAGGTTATTGTTGGTACTGAGGAGTTCACCTTTCAGAAGGTGGAACCATTTGTAGGCTTAACTCCTATTCTAGGGTAGGCAATAAGGGAGCATCATATATTTCAAGAAGATGTAGCTAGTATGGTACTGGCCCAGTCAATAATGACTTGGCTAGAGTTCATTGAATGAAATAGAAGATTCTCAACTTGGAGAATAGAAAAACAAGATTTAGAAGCTCATGTCCTCCTTCCAATTCTTGAGGATGTATTACAAGTACTAAATAAATCTTTGATGGATGCATTCAAGAATTTGAAACACATCAAGATTATATTGAGTGATTTAAACCATCAAACTGAGATGGCACAAGCCTTAATCACCTAATGATAGGATTCTCAAGCTCAAATGGAGGAGCTCATCAAGGTACATAAGACAAAGTAGGCCTTGGACTTCAAAATTATCAAACTTAGACATATACACATCTTCATGGTAGTTTTGATGGATAAACAAGAGGATTTGATCACCTAGAGCAATGATGTCAACAAATTCATCAAGAGAGACATAGGCTTGGTAACCCAAATTGAGAAACTTTTGGGGAATCTATTAGATAACCCTTATCAAACCACTACTATAGGCATGATTAGTGATGAAGAATTGAAGAAAAAGGTTGGTGTTCACATCTAGGGCATCAAAGACAACAAAGGTCACTTAGCCAAGGACAACCAGAAGATCCTTGATATCATTATTTATATAGGGAAGTCAATTGAAGAATCATAATGTATCAAGGAACTTGTATCTCAAGTAGATAATGAGTTTAATAAGTTGGCAGGTTAAAAGTAGGATTATCTAATGAAGCCTACAGTGGATTTTAAACTAATCAAAGAATAATACACTAGGGTGAAAGACTTCCTCAGACAAGGCTAATTGAGGGGCCCACTAGTGTTCTATGTATGGAGACTTTCTTTTGTAAAGTATATGTTAGTCTTTAAGCATATACTCTTTTTTTTCAAGTTGACATGTGACCTTTCACATTGTATCTTTATATCAAGGATAATTTTCCTTATCCACATGTGGATATTTTGAAGTTTAATTGGTTAACCACCTATGTTTCCTATAAATAGGTAGATGGTTACCATTTTAGAGAGGGAGAGTTTTTGATTAATTGTATACCAGGAGCATTTAATACAAATAAGGAATTTTGAAAAGATTGTCTACATAGTTTTGTTAAATGTCCATGCTACCTCTCAATTATAGATAGTCATCTTGAATTTGAATGATTCTTCTTGTTTTAAGTTACTTTCTTTGTCATAGGGTTGTTAATTTGTGCTAAATGCTAAATTGGCTGTAAATATCTCAAGTATACTTCATTTTATTTTCTCTGTATTTGGATGTACTTAGGTTATTCAGATCATAATATCAAATCTTTAAAGTAAATTTGGTTCATACCTATTATTTATATTTTTTCCTTTGAATTTTGCCTGATTTGTGATATAATTTGAGCTTATGCTATTTTATAACATAAATTGGTTCAAATATGCTCAAAGTAATTGGAATTTTGTCATAATATTTGAGATGAAAACCTAAAATCACATTTCTTTCTTACTTTACCCTTCTCTTTTCTTATTTTTATCAAGATTCACTCTAGCTTAAAGATCATTGTTAATACTCATTTAGTTTAGCCTCTAAGTCATTGAAAACTATTGAATATCTAAAGATTTAAACCCTGGTGGCTCCCAACCACTAATTCAAACAAATATTATGTATAGTTCTCATACTCTAATTCTATTCCACCACAGACATCATTTAATTATCACAAACTGCAATTCATGCCTTGGATTTCCCAAATCCTAAAATGAGAAGTGTTCATCAACACTGAAGAGCACCTATGGTACATTTTGAAGCATAAATAGGAGTAGCTCTATTGGTTCTAGAAGGAGGGAAATATATAAAGATACTTAATATTTTTTGGGTGTATTTGGTCAAAATTACTCTACATTTTACATGATTTGTTTCTTTTAGTATAAATTGTGTAAAGATTGGTGACCTTTATGGAAATACAGGTTTTTGCTAAGAATTTATTAGTATTTAAAGTTAGGACAACTTATTTTGTTCAAAATTGATAATTATTTGACAATAAGAGGTTTATTTGAGTCATAAGTTGTAAATATTGGTCATCTTTGCATAATTCAGTACATCTTTGAACTTGTTTAGTTAAAGATTGATGTCCTTTGTCCTCTTATGAACAATTTTTTGCAAATTAAGCTTAGTGTACATATTATTTGTCATTATTTTAAAATTAATGTGTTACACCATGTTTTAAAATAGGATCCTTAATCTTCAAGCCATGGAATTACCAAAGATTAGGACCAGATCACATTTAGAGACTAGAGAACCCTTGCTCGAACTAGAAATCCACAAAAGGACTAGAAAAGATAGAGGTAAGTGTAGGTATTCTAAATCTCTACCATCATCACCTTTGCAAGAGATTCATGTGATCTGATCTTCATCCAAACATGGCATGGCTTGAAATTTCCCCTATCAATATACCAGGTGTAGTTCATGATTTGCCATGTAATCCTAAAAACTATTTCCAATATTTAGTCTAACTAGTATTACAACAATCGAAGAACATGTTAAATATTTCAAAGTTGCATTAAGATTGTTAAATGTTATTCATGAAGATGTAACATATAGGTTGTTCCTATTTACATTCAAATATGTTTCATATGAATGGTTCCTTAATCTTCTTAACAATTGTATTATCTCATGGAATAACTTTGACACTATTTTTATTGATCAATTTGGAAAGATCATAAGTCCTTGTGTCATTTATCATCAATTTACAACTATTAAGAGAGATACAAGTGAACCTATCAGGTCCTTTAATGATAAGTTCTAAAAGATGTTTAGTTAGACCATGGATCCATATAAACCTAATGAAGCTTTAGCTTTAGAGGTTTACAAAGATATTGTTGACCCCATGACTTTTATGTTTCTTAAAAGAGCTATCCTAATTATCATTACATTAGATCAAGCCTATTCTAAAGTAGTGGTTATTAATGACCAAATGTATCTCCAAGGACAAATGGCTTATTCTATCCCAAATGTTAATCCTCAAATGCCTACATTAAACCTTTTTCCAAATAATAACCAAAATACTCTAGCATTAAACTAGTTCTCTACTTTGAATGTATTGCCTACTAGTCATGTTACCCCTAATAAACATTTAGGTTTCTTAAGCCATCAAGTTATCAATGGATTTCATAATAATGACCAGAAGGCTTTAGTACCTATCAATGGAATTAACAATAACCAAGGTCAAAATTCTAAGGTTCCAAAAAATGAGAATGAGTCTATATTAAAAATGGTACAAAAGCTTAGCACAGATTTTTTTAAATTGTAAAAATAAGTTGGTAATGCTAACGACAAATCTGGAAGGAACTTCACTTTCCAAAATATCAATAGGCCTAGGAATAGGTTTCAAAATGATAGTTTATACAATAAAAAAGCTAATGAGCCTTCGTCTAGTAAAAATAATATGGATATAAACCTCACTGATATTGCCTTACCAGATTACTATAGGGTGCATGCTACTTCAAAGCATGGTGAGATTGATTGCATTAAGTTTTGTAAAGCCTTTGAATATTTTAAAGAAGAAATTGCTGCATTTGAGGTGGTTCCAAGAAAATATGCTACTAAAAATTCTTTTGAATCTAAACCATCTAACCAAGTGCATATGGTGGGAACTTTTCAATTCCATTTTCAAGAGGATGATGAGCCTGAGGAGATTCCTGAGGAGATTCAAGCATTCCAACAATTTTTGAAGACATATCCTCTAATAAATAGGGGGAGAAAACAACCATTAACTACCTCTACCCCTCTTAACAATTATGGAACCCCTCTAGACACTGCATCCAAGAATAGTCCTGAACCCCCTAAAGGAAGTTCTTCTAATCTAGTTATTGATCCTCCAAGAAAAACTAGCTACAATATTGTGGGGGATATGAAAAGGATTCAAGCCAATATCACTCTGCACGAGTTAACTCAGATCATAGAACAAATAGACTTACTCTTAGAATCTTTATCCAAGAAAATTGGGAAGCCCCCTAAGAATGATAGTGAAAATGTAATTACGCAAGTAATCAAAGTATATTCTCCACCCTTTTTACTTACAGTCAGGATATTTGGGAAGAATGTTCATAATTATCTTTTAGATTCTAGAGCCTCAACCAACATTATGATTGCTAGGATATGTGAACAACTCAGGTTAACTCTAATCAAGTCTGATAGGGTAGTCACTCAATTGGATAAATCCAGAGTTAAGGTTGTATGAGAATTATTGAATGTGCATATACAGTTGGCTAGTGAACCTAGGGTTCAACAATTCATAGAAATGCCTAGTGGTTATGGATTACTTTTGAGTAGAGAATGGACTAAGGCCTTAAATGGCTATATGTATACTAATTATTCACACTTATGGCTTCCTTGGAAAGGTGTGACAAATCAAATAAGAGTGGAAAGGGAACCTCAAATGAAACACATGATAACATAATATAATGTTATTAATGAAAGGGTAAATTTCTTAGATTTTAATTTGGGAGTTTCTGCTTTAGAAATTACAAAAGAACTAGTTTCCAAGTGTTCTCTAATTTTTGGTTTGTGTAAGTTAGACATTGAAGGTTCCAAGTGGAAATTAGGATCAGGAGTTATTATTGTATTAATATATCCTTCAAAAAAGCAATACCATGTAGCTTATAAGTTATAATTTCCTTACACCAATAATTTAGCTAAGTATGAGGCTCTCATACTTGGATGATAGTTTTCCATTAAGTAAAAAGTTAAAGAACTCCTTGTCTATGGAAACTCTAAACTTGTGGTTAACCAAGTGAGGAGTAAATACTAGTGAAAATTATCTTAAAGAGATATAAGTTTAGGGTGTGGGTATTGATTGAATCTTTCGATGCCTTTAACATCTTAGCTATTCAAATGAAGGGAAAAAAGATACTAATGAGCTTGCATCTACTATATAAAACCTCATTCCTAATCATTATTCTCAAAGCATTAGTATTGAGCTAGTACCATGTCCTGCAATTCTTGACAATGTAAATCATTTCCAAGTTTTTATGGATGATCAACAAATCATAGATTTATTAACTAATTATGGAGCTTTTAAAGCTCACATTATTGGTGAAGTTGATAAAAAATTTCTTGAGAAGGAACTTAATGGTAAAATCATCCAACTAAGTGACAATAAGATACCTAAAGGGATGATTTCATTGGAAAGACTATTTGATCTTGACAAGATTTTTGAAGTACCTAAACAACCCAAGGTAGATGGTAGAGATTATCATGTGATGAACCTTGGTCCACATGATCAGCCCCAAATGGTGAATATAAGGAAGGCTTGCACTGAAATGGAAAATAGAAAATCTAGAGAGTTACTTACAAAATACAAGGATGTAATTTCTTGGTCTTGTGAAGATTTGAAAATATTTGACCCAAGGGTCATTACTCATACTATACCTCTTTAAGAAGGTTGAAAACCCTTTAGATAGAAGAAAAGGCCAGTCAACCCTATTTTAGAACCCATGATTTTTAAATAAGTTAGGAAGCTATTAGATGAAAGGATAATGTCTCCTATTAAACATTCCACTTGGGTGGAAAACCTAGTCCTACTCAGAAAAAGGAATGGAGAAATAAGATTGTGCATAAATTTTTGAAATTTGAATAGAGCATCTGAAAAGGATAATTATCCTTTACCTTCTCTGGACCAAGTTATCCAAATTATTTTAGGATCTTCCATGACATCTTTTTTGGATGGATTTTATAGATATAACCAAGTGTTTGTTGCTCCAGAAGATAGGATGAAAATAACTTTTACTACTAAATGGGGACCATATGATTATAAGAGATGCCTTTTGGATTAATTAATGTAGGGGAAACTTTTCAAAGGGCCATGGATCATGATTTCCAATGTTTAGTGGGTAAGTGTATCATCATATATATGAATGATCTTATAGTATTTTATAGAAATAGAGAGGAACATTTCATTCATTTGAGATAAGTATTTGATAGATGTAGGAGGTATGGTGTATCTCTTAACCCCAAGAAGAGTATATTCTATGTCACTAAAGGAAAATTATTGGGACATGTCATTACCAAATATGGGATTTCCATAGATCCTGATAGAGTAGATGCCATCTCTAAAATTGGGTTGTCCAATAGCTAAAAAGAACTTAAGTCATTCTTTGGCAAGATTAACTTTGTGAGGAAGTTTATTTTAGGCTTCACTAAGATTGTCAAACCTTTGAATGATATTATTAAGAAAGATGTTATAATTTCTTGGAATGAAGAATCTAAGAAGGCCTTCATTGATATTAAGAAGGTAATCACTAAAGATCTAGTCCTCATAAGTCCAGATTTCTCAAAAGATCTCTATCTATATTCATTTTCTTCTGAGCATACTATGGCTATAGTGTTAACTCACAAAGTTGATGGGAAAGATCATCCCATAGCTTTCATGAGCACCAACTTCAAAAATTTAGAAGTGAATTATTCTATGATTGATAAGCAAGCTTATGCATTGGTAAAGTTAGTAAAAAAATTCAAACATTGCCTCCTTAAAAATAAGGTACATGCCATATTACCTAATCCAACTACAAAACTTATGTTGAGTCAGAATGAGCTTAGAGAAAGAAGAGGCAAGTGGATGGAAATTTCACAAGAATATAATATAGAGATAAAAATAGCCAAATTGGTAAAATATCAAAGTTTAGTTTAGATGATTACTAGTATTGACCCAAAATTCTAGGTCATGCAAGTAGATCAACGAAACTTCCAACCCAATGAGTGGTATGAATCTATTATCCATTTACTTGTCAATGGTGTTTGTCCCCTAGGATTTATAAGAGAGCAAAAGAGAGACTTGAGTCTCAAAGAAGAACATTACCTCATCAACAATGGAGTCTTGTATAGGAGGAACTTTAAGGTAATTTATTTGAGATGTGTGTCTAAGGAAGAAGCAACTTGAATTATGACTACCTTCCATGAAAAGATATGAAGTAGACACCCTTCAAGAAGAACCATAGCTCATAACATTCTTAGGGATATATATTATTGGCCCATCCTCTTCAAATATGCTTATAAGCATGTGAGAGAGTATCATTTATGCCAGATATTTAACACAAAGGAGTCAAAGGCAACCATGCCTTTACAATGTGTGAAGGTTGATAAACCTTTTGAACAATGGGGATTAGACTTTGTAGGAGTAATCAACCCTAATTATTTTGAAGTTCATAAGTATGTCCTAACTTCAATAGACTATTACACTAGGTGGACTGAGGTAGTAGCCACTAAGAAATGTAGAACATAAGAGGTGATCAATTTCTTAGAGGAAAATATTTGTACTAGATTTGGAACACTAATTTCTTTGGTTTGTGACAATGGATCTACATTCATTTATATTGAAATGATGGAATGGGTTTATGACTAAGGCATTGCACTCAAGTTTTATTCCAATCAATACCCTCAAAGAAATGGTGTTTTTGAATCCACAAATTTTTTGATGAAAGTTATCAAGAAATCTGCTAAAGATAGACCTAAAACATGGCATAAACTTCTTAATTTTTCATTATGGGTAGATTGAATTAGGATCAAACAAGATCTCAAGTCTTCACCATTATTTTTGGTATATGGATAGGAGCTTATCATTCCCATCACCTTGAAGTTGCCTACATTCACATTCATGCAAGAATACATGGAAGACAGTCAGGAACTTGTTAATTTTAGTATTAGACATCATTCAAATGGAAGATGCCAAAGAAAATTCATTTAAAAACTTTAGTAGACACAAATCAACTGTGAAAATATGGTTTGATAAGAGATATAAAGTGAAGGTGTTTAGGCAAAGAGACTTATTCCTTCTTTGGGACAAAGAATCAGAACTTAAATGCAAACATGGTAAGTTCACTCCTTTATGGATTAGCCCTTACCAAATTTTAGAAATCTTGGGCAACAACACTTTTAGGTTGAAATATCTCCAAGGATTAGACTTTACTTTACCCACCAACGGGCAATACCTTAAGCATTACTTTTTTGCTACCCCACCAAGGGTCTTCATGGAATAAATGTGTAAGATTGTTAATGTTAGAATAGGTAGGCTAGTTAGTTTCCTTTCTTGCTTTGTTTCTTATTCCTTGTTGGGATTGTATATATTTGTTCATTTTCATTTTATTTTTTCCTATTTGGTGGTGTTACTTGGTTGTAGTAACATCTCATAATATATTTTTTGGTTTATAATTGCTCTAAAGTATGGGTATAAATCTTACAAAAGTGAACATGAGGTGGTAATAAAGTAGCATAAAGTAACCAAAGGTAATTGTATAGATTGGTATAGGAATTTAATGTCCTACAAATATTTAAACCTTATCTTGCATCAAAACTTGGTTTTAAGAATAATCATATGTATACAATGTGAATTTAGTTTATTAACTCGTATTCATGCTTACACTTAAAACACATCCTTGTCATGGACTAAACTTTCAACTAAAGGAGAGTATCCTAATGCCAGGGCATTTGACCAAATCCTTAAAACTAGGCTGTATTAGTTTTCAACCTTTTCAAAAGACCTATAAAATATTTAAAAAAAACTCATTGCAAAATCTATGGAAATAGAAGCAAAGGTGATTTAGGTAATCTCCAACAAGGTTATGGACACTTGACTAGCAGTGGAGAAAGACCTTGAGTGGAACCAAAGGTATCTTTATCGAGGCTATAGATGCTTGGTGGTATCAGAGCAATGCCCACGCCTCCCCTAAATTAAGAGTTATTATTCTTAAATAATATCTAAAGTTCTCAAATTTAAGTGTAATGGACCAAAAAGATATGAACCTAGACATTATTTCTTGAAATTCATGATAAAAAGTAAGTTGAATCAAAACACACACTGCATGTTTATGTTTTAATATCTAAGTTTAAATTTTATACATAAGGAACTTGTTTTAACTAAAATTTGATTCAAGAGAGAGTCTATGTCCAAATGGGATACAAAATTCATGTACAAACTTAAATTAGAGTCATATGTTCTAACATATTGCTTTGTTTTCCTTGTGAGTCACCATTTGTTGAGACCAACAGCCTCCATCTTTATTTTTTTTTAAAAGGGGACCCTTATAATTTTTTCCAAAACCTCTATATTCTAGAATAAGTGTGAAAGATTGTTTGATCTTGAATTTTAAAGGTAGGTCAATCTTAAAAAAAGACATGAGTTTTGGTAAATCTGATTATGATCATATATTAGGGATTAATATTGTTAATAATCATCTTCAAGGTGATTGATTTTAGGTTTCATGGAAGAAGTTATGGTTCCAAAGTAGTAAACCCTAAGGATTTGAATTTAAACATTCACAAGAAAATCTAACAAGAAATTTTATACATGATCAAGCTTTAACTTAAAGTTATTGTGTTTTTGTAGATCTAACGCTTTACACTTGTTTTTTGGATTTTATCCATTGGTACATCAAGATTGAAGTCTTTTATAAAGGCATATAGTTAATGATTTGGGCCCTAGTAAAGATCCAACGATGATCACTTGATTAGAGGTTTTAATCTAATAGTGCAAATTAAAGCCGAAGCTTTAGGAACTCCCAAGGGATTTACACATGGCATTTAGTTATTAAATCAATAAATTCCATGTCTTAAATTTGACAAGTTCACTCCCATAGTTTGATGTTTGTGAGGATGTATTTGATGTGACCAAACCTATCAAATTTAACCTAGATAATCCCTGAAGCCTTGGGAACTCTCGAGGGCTTTACACGTGGCATTTAGTTATTAGTTTAGTAAATTCCATTATCTTAAATTTGAAAATTTCACTCCCATCATTTGATGTCTACAAGGATGTATTTTACATGACCAAACCTATTAAATTTAACCTAGATAATCCTTAAAGCCTTGGGAACTCTTGAGGGCTTTACAAGTGGTATTCAGCTATTAGATCAATAAATTCCATTATCTTAAATTTGATAGGTTCACTCTCATTATTTGACATCTGTGAGAACATATTTAATGTGACTGAACCCATCAAATTTAACCTAGACAATTTTTAAAGCCTAAACAAAGAGGGCATTTCTAAAGAACATTTTAAGAAATTTCTAGCTTTTTACATAGACAAAATTAGCATATAAAGACTTCAACCTAAGTAATTTTTTTTTTTTTTTTTTTAACATAAAATTATAAATTTCATCTTTAATCCTAAGTTTCATATAATCATGGAACTATTTAAAAGGTACTCATCTTATATGATCTAATGGTGATCGCTTGCTTTCTAGATTTGATCCAATGGTTTGATGAAGTTGAGGACATTTTAAAGGCCTCATGAGCTTGACACATAACACAATTAGTGAGATTAAAGATTAAAGGACCAATGAAATGCAATGATATGGATTTGGATTTCAAAAGCAAAATAAAGAGGACTTTTGAAATCTAATGGCTAACCTTCAACTAGCATTTATGAATTTATCATGAAAGGCATGGAACCCTGCCACATAAGCTCCACATAGGTATGTAAGATCAAAATGAAAGATATCCTGTGATCGATAATGAAAAATACATGAGACTGAGGTCCCAACAAATTTAAGGCACATATGAAATCAAGAGATAGATATTTTTCCCATTAAAGCTAAAAACCTTGAACCCTCTATAAATAAGGACTTAAGCCAGTTCAATTGATCGCATAGAAATCAAAGTAAGTGTAACTTAAATTCAGAGTAAGTGCCTTAGTGAGATCTTTGTTTTAATCAACTATAATTTAGTATTATCAATGGTGGTGGGTATGCAATAGATGAAAATTGAAGTGGAGCTCTATCTAACTTCAGATGGTGAAGGGTCTTTAAAGACATAGAGTTAGATTTTCTAGCCTTGAATGTACATGGAATCAGGAATTGGTCCAAATTATTCTTATTTATAGAGGAGTTTCAACCAATTTCCTAAGAGGAAAAGAGGAATGCTATGATGTACAAAAGATACAAATACCTAGTATCAATTCAGTTGGCAAGCCTTCACCATGCAACTGCAAAACTAGAGGTAATGCATTGCATCGACCTTCTTGTTCCTATTTTCATTGACTAAAGAATAGATGGGGAATGGATTATTCATGAATGAATTACCAATAAAGTTTCATTTATATCTCCCATGGCCTTTGAGGCTTACTATAAGCTCCATTTGCCTCATGTTGATCTCCCATCCTTGAGGGAATGGACAAATTCCCAAAACTTGGATTCAATCCTCTCACCTTGGTTAATCCAAGGTTCCCATGTTTTTAGGTCCCATAATGGTGAAATTCCTATTGCCAAATTTAGGGAGGGAATTAGGGTAGCTATGACCTTATTGGACAGAGATTTTGGTGCCTTCTATACTACTTATTTGAGTAAGGTCTGGGTATCTTATGTCTATTGCATGTTGGAACAAAACTTAACCCCTCCCATTAGAGACCTAATAAATTTTTTTAGCCAAAAAAATTATAGCCATCAATAAAAAGACCTCCAAGTAATTATTTATGATTTATTACCTTTTGGATTCACTCCTAGCTTCTATTAATTTCCATATCATCCAAAATTGGTCCCGTGGTGGTAGAACTACCATTTCCCATCATTAATCTAAATTGCATTTATTCAAATATAGGAACCACATGAAATTCATATGTGATGGTATCTTCCCAATGATTTTTGAGGAAATCACTAATATCCCTATACCCAGGCTTCATCTTCTAATCAAAATACAAATGGAGACTATGGGGGATGTGTGGTTCTATCCAGATTGCACTATAATAAGGATAGAAGGAATCATGTTCCAACCATATAGTTTGCTTATATATGTTCCCAATAAGCTTGTAGCATAAGAAATTGGTTATCAAATCATCCAAGGAATGGATCGGATATGTAATAAGAATAAGAAGGCTCAGGTTCATCCCTTTCCATTGGATATTGGTAGAATTGTAATCAAGGATTGGAAACTACTAAAGATTATGGTGGTGCACAGGAACTCTTTTGATTTCCAACTAGACGACCTTAAGATTGGGGACCCCAATGATAGAGTGGCTAACCATATTTAGGATAAAAAAGGTCCCAAATATTGAGTATAAACATCAACTAGGTGTGGGATATGGTAATTTCACAAAGGCAAGGAACTTTGAAGAAGTCCTATCTAGGGTTAGAAATTACAACATCAAATTAGAACATAGGTTGGTAAGGGATAATAATCCCTTGGGAGAAATATGGAAATTACATCCCTTGTATTATAACTTATTGTTAGGACCATATGGGATTACACACCAAGAGCCACCTATTGGAGGATAATCTTTTGAGCCTTAGCAGAGAGAATTGACAAAATCACCCTAGGTTGGGCAACCTAAGGATATAAAAGGAAAAGGTAAAGATGTGGTTTAAGAGTCCAACATAGAGCATATACCTAGTGAAGGTCCCCAAATGTAAGCATCCCCACCAAGGCATTCTTCCCCAGTAGAGTTTATTAGCATGATTGCTTTGGAAATCAGAAAAATAATGGAAAGTGCCCTTATTAACATCATAGCTACCTATGGTTCTAATAAGGAAGAGGATCCATTTGAGGAAGCAAGCAAAGAATTATTTCCATTGGATGGAGGAAAGAGACAAGAAAAATTTGCCTTAGTTTCTCTGGCACCAAGAAAGAGGCCTAGGTTAACTTTCACTCACCCTACTAGTGAAATTTACCTCTTCAATGATGAGAATCCTATTTATGGACCAACTATTCTTGATTGGTTTGCTTATGGGAAGTTGCAAAAAATCCCATCTCTTTCTCCTTCTCTAGCTTTGAATTGAGTTGACATGGATGTTTAAGATAATGTCAATCCTTGGATTCAAGATATTCTAAACAAACAAATAAAGACAAGGATCTAGATCCTTTGCAATAAGGAAATCCAAGGGATTGACACCCTAGGAGCCTTTAGGAGTTAAATTGTAGATATTATTAAATAACCATGGGTAAAGGAGTCTGAACCTTAGGTATATTTCAATATAGATACATCAATTAGTGAGAGATTAGTGACCAAGAAGGTTACTATTGGTACTAAGGATTTCACCTTTCAAAAGGTGGAACCATTTATAGGCTTAACTCCTATTC
Organism: Torreya grandis; assembly: GCA_037957365.1. NCBI lineage: Eukaryota > Viridiplantae > Streptophyta > Pinopsida > Cupressales > Taxaceae > Torreya > Torreya grandis. Next base: position 5,228,054 of record JARHVA010000400.1, on the reverse strand, counting down.
TAGGGTAGGTAGTGAGGGAGCATCATATATTTCAAGAAGATGTAGCTAGTATGGTACTGACCCAATCAACAATGACCTTTTCTAGAGTTCAAGGAATGAAATAGAAGATTCTCAAATTAGAGAAAGAAAAACAAGATTTAGAAGCTCAGGTCCTCCTTTCAATTCCTAAGGATGTATTGCAAGTACTAAATAAATCTTTGATGGATGCATTCAAGAATTCAAGAAGCATCAAGCTTAGATTGAGTGCTTTAAACCATCAAACTAACATGGCACAAGCCTTAATCACCCAATGGTTATCAAACTTAGACATTTGGACATCATTTGGACATCTTCATGGTAGTTTTGATGGATAAACAAGAGGATTTGATCACTTGGATCAATGATGTCAACAACTTCATCAAGAAAGACATAGGCTTGGTAACCCAGAAAGAGAAACTTTTGGGGAATCTATTAGATAACCCTTATCAAACCACTACTATAGGCATGATTAGTGATGAATAATTGAAGAAAAAGGTTGGTGTTCACATCTAGGGCATTAGAGACAACAAAGGTCATTCAGCCAAGGATAACCAGAATATCCTTGATATCATTATTTCTATAGGAAAGAAAATTACAAAAGCACAATGTATCAAGAAACTTGTATCTCAACTAGATAATGAGTTTAACAAGTTGGCAGGTCAGAAAGAGGATTGTTTAATGAAGCCTATAGTGGATTTTGAACTAATAAAAGAATAATACACCAAGGTGAAAGACTTCCTCAAACAAGGCTAATTGAGGGGGCCATTAGTGTATCTATGTAGGGAGACTTTATTTTGTAAAATATATGTTAGTTTGTAAGCATATAGTCTTTCTTGTCAAGTTGCCATGTGACCTCTCACATTGTATCTTTATATCAAGGATAGTTCTCCTTATCTGCATGTGGATATTTTGAAGGTTAACTAGTTAACCATTGATGTCTCCTATAAATAGGTAGATGATTACCATTTTAGAGAGGGAGAGTTTTTGAGCAATTATATAACAAGAGCATTTAATAAAACTAAGGAATTTTGAAAATATTGTCTATATAGTTTTGTTAAATGTCCATGCTACCTCTCAATTTTAGATAGTTAGTTTGAATTTGAATGATTCTTTTTGTTTTAAGTTACATTATTTATCATAGGGTTATTAATTTATGCTAAATGATAAATTAAATATAAATATCTCAAGTATATTTCATTTTATTTGCTTTGTATTTGGATGTACTTAGGCTATTTAGATCATAATAGCAAATCTTTAAAGTAAATTTGGTTCTTAACTATGATTCATATTTTTTCCTTTGAATTTTGCCTGATTTGTGATATAATTTGAGCTTATGTTATTTATAACATAAATTGGATCAAATATGCTCGAAGTAATTGGAATTTTGTCATAATATTTGAGATGAAAACTTGCAATCACATTTATTTCTTACTTTACCCTTCTCTTTTCTTATTTTTATCAAGATTTACTCTAGCTTAAAGATCATTGTTAATACTCCTTTATTTTAGCCTCTAAGTCATCAAAAACTATTAAATATCTAAAGAGTTAAACCCTAGTGGACCCCAACCACTAAATAAAACAAATATTGTGGACAGTTCTCATACTCTACTTTTATTCCACCACAGACATCACTGAATTGTCACAAACAACAACTCATGCCTTGGATTTTCCAAATCCTAAAATGAGAAGTGTTCATCAACACTGAAGATCACCTATGGTACATTTTGAAGCATCAACAATTTATTCTTAGGATTTTATGCTAGTTGTATAGGTAATTGAGGTTTATTTAATTGTTTAATTTGTTAAGGTTGGCTAGTAGGAGGAAGTATCAACGCCTATTGTGGTGGAAACCATTTTGTTGATTTAATGTTTATTGGGTTTCCCATTATTGATTTATTTATGGAATCCATCATTTTTAGGTTTGTTTTTATACCCATGGTCAAGGTTATGTCTATTATTTGGGAAACCAAGTTGGTGGTCCCCATGTTTTTGGAGGTGTTTATTCATACCATGTCATCATACATGGATTAGAAGGAGCTCTTGGAGTAAATTAATTTAGGTTTTGATTATAAGATAAATTATTCCCTTGTCTTTGTATATAATTGAGCTCTATCAGGTCTTGGTTAATTTATTTCAATTAATTATTAAGGACATGAAAGAGGATGTAATTATTTATGTCATGGATATTTTCATCACAAACACCACACATATGTTCTGTCAAGAGGGTAGTCTCAGAGGGCATGTTTCAACCTACATTTTGGGCAATGCATAGTTAAAGGTTCAATAGTGGCATTAAATTTTACTTGAAATTCATCCAATTTGGTATTAAATTAAATAAAAATGTTTATTTTAATATTTGAAAACTCCTCCATGAGTTATCCTACATCATTGGTTCCTTTCCCTATTTTCAACTTCTTAATACTAGCCCTTATTCTTGAGTAGTTTCTACATAATTCAGTAATGTGATTTAAACTAAGGTTATTTAAGTTTCATATTCCTATCCATCCATCCCTTTCAATGAATTTTTTTTTACTTAGTTCCTTATCTAATTCATATCCACATCTTCTAAGGACAAATAGAAAATGATCAGGATAGTCTTCCATGTTTTCATCTTCTTTTTTTTTTATATGGAATAATTCTTATTTTCTATCACGTACCTTAAAATAATTCTAATATTTTTCCAAGAATTCATTTTCCATTTCATCCTATGTGTGGATGGATTTTGATTATAATTTCATAAACTACCTCATAGTTGAATTTTTGAGTGTTGAAGAAAACAAATTTAGCTTTTGATTATCAGACTTATAGTCATAGGTCTGGCATAACACTTTGAATTCAAATAAGAATTGGTTAGGATATTCTATTAACATCCCCTTGAAATTAGGTGATATATATGGGGATATATTTTTCATTAGATAATTTTTATTTGGATCTAGGATAATAGGATAGGTAAAGATTCTCTTTATTGGCTGAAATCTACCTACCTTAACCCTATTTGTGGGTTTACTATGTTTCTAATGTTGTCTCCCAGTTATTCCCAATGGATATTATAAAGGGTTCTCTTAAGAGGTGGTGAATCATTAGAAATGGATACAAGGCTACTTGATTGAGATTGAGTTTTGGCTTACAATATTTTTTAGCCTATATTACTTCTTTTAGAATGATGAACCTACCTATGGGGAATGTTTCCAAATTTCAAGTGAGGCTAACAATGGTTCCTCCTCAACAGTCTAAATTTATTTCCCTATAAAGTCTTCTAACATAATTTATTCTTGTGAACTAATATTATTTGTGCTTTATTAAGGGTTCTTAGAAATATATATTCCATTTGAATCTCTTTATCTATTCATAAATTTCTTTGATTCATGGGATTTTTTTATTAGTCAACAATTACTTTAAGATTTTATACCCTAATGATACTTAGAGAATTTCTAACAATGACACCAAAAATGATCATGGTGGTTGTGTCCTCTTCATTTAGATGAATGTGTCATGTCAATCTAGGTAGTGTCTAATAGCAATTAGCAGTAAGGTATGTCAAATAATGACTAAAAATTATCTATTTGGAATGTTTTTTTATCATCTACTTCTATATTATAATCTACTTACTTGAATTTAAATCTAATCTATAACTTGTGAAATCAACCCACACTCATTGAATTGAAATTACTTGGAAGGTAAAAACTCTTGTTGGAATTAGAATTACATGTAAGAAAAACACTCTTTTTAATCTATTTATATAAATGTACATTACATGAAATGAAAACATACAGCTAATCTATTTTCTATAAAATAAAAATGCTTTAGAAGGTAAATATTGGAAGTAAGCTTGATTTAAATACACACATTAACATAAAATCATGTAAGTGAAAACACGGACCATAACACTTTACATAAGAGAATGGATGACAACTTTAAATCACACAAAAATATGAAATAAACATATAAATACTAAAATAGATCCTAATTCATCAATTGAGTGGGACCTTTCTCTCAAAAATAAGATCAAAACACTCTTAGACTTGTGAAAACTTCAGGAAAGAAAATTATCATTACTTGTAAAAAAATACTTACAATGATAAAAATGGTGATACTAAAATAATCCGATTCTTAATATTATGTTCATCCCCCCTCTATCATCAAAATGATGTGTTTATATATTCCCACATCTTACAACATATGAAAAGAGAGCATGTAGGCTCATAGAATAGGGTCTGAGATAAGCAGGATTCCAAGCAACATATAACTTACTATATACACATAATATTTTCAAACTTTATCAATTACTAATGCTTTCTCTTTTGTAATAACTCATTTAGTCCCAATCTCTATGACTGCATACCTTAAATGGTGCACCAAGAAAGCAGTGGGAAGACCATTAGTGCTTTACAATATTTTTATCCCCTATACCACCAATTGAAATCAACACAAACCTTATTTTATACACTTTCTTAAGATTTGACACCTCACTTACATACTCCTCCAAGTAATTCACCACTTTAATCAACCCCTCCTTAAGCCAAAAACCCTTTTTGACACTTACCAAATAATGTCAACATGGGCCAAATTTGTACTCAAAATAATATTAGAACATTAGGGTCACAGTCAACCTTGATCAACCTTACTTACTTTTATCAATTAATGATACAGGGTCAAATCGGGTTGACACTATCAGCTAAACATTTAGAAAGGTTTAGGGTTTATTTAGATGTATACACATTATTTTCAGCATTTCTTAGAGAGAGAGATAGAGTTAATTATTTGTTTGCACTTATTTACAATATACTCTTCTACCATTCTACTTGAGGATTTATTGCTTAGGGTTTACACTTGGAGAAAAATATTGTCTTATGGAAAAGTCTTGGATATTTTGTACTATCTTAGTGATCCTTAAAAAAACAACAACCTCTTGTGAATCACCTTTGGCCAAGGGAGAGATTGAATCTAAATAGGTTTATCTTCAAGGTAAGTATCTCTAACTTTACTCTATTTTAGTAGATATAAGTAGCATAAGTAATGGATTTTGAATGTAATTTTCTCTCCATGTATTTGGGTTATATCTATACATATCTCTATTAAAATTATTATATGCATATTTACTTTTTATTTTTATTACCCCCACTTTGTGATACAAGCTTGGGTGAGCACTAGATTAGGTTTTGTTTTACTTTTATTTACTTTGTGAAATATAGAAAACATAGGACCTAGCTACGATTATTGCATGGTGTTGCTTGACTAGAGGATTTGGAATCCTCTCTAGTGATGTCATTATGGTAAGGGACCCCTTGGCTAGGTCTAAAAAATTCATCTTGGTCATGAACTTAATTTTCTAAATGTATTAACAAGCATAAGTGTAAGTATGATTTATCTTCTCCAATCTACGATTGATTTGTAGGTCATATGCATTTTACCTTGTACACATTTTGGAGAATGTGAAGTGGATATAACCCTTGTAACTTTTATTTCATGCATTCATTTTTATTATCATATTATATATTTTTATTTTTATAGTATTGTATCGATTCTTGAACCTATTAATATAGTCTAACATTTTGTGCATAGGTTTAACACAATCACTCTAAATCGACTAGGTTTTCTCTATGTAAGTCATTTCCAAATATAGGTGACTAGAATTATTATCTCAACATATTTATCTTCTTTAATCATAGGATTTTATACTTCATCGACCTAGTTGAATCTATTCACAATTCTCTTTTTTAGATTATAGGTTTGTAAACTTAGTCAAACCAATCATCTATTTTCACAAATTATTTTTCAGCATAAAGGTTTTATAAATTTCATTGACCTAGTCGACTCTATTCATAGAATATAAAAATTAAAATTTGAGCACACAACATAAAATTTACAAACTAAGCATATTAAAAATTACCAAGGTTAATTCTTACCTTCTCTATCATTTCTGATTATCATTTATAGTCTTATTTTTCATAGTTTATAGTCTACAAAACTTCAACCCTATAGTAAATTGGGTTGACCAAATTAACATAGTTATAGAGCCTATTTTATCTCTAGAAAACTTAGACAACCTATTTGATTTTGTTTTTCTAGATAGTAATTCCTTAGAATAGTATCAGCCCTTTCAACTCTATTATGTATTATTTGCATACAGTGTCACTTGAACCAACTCTATACTCTTCATAGTCAAAGAAATTAACTTATTTTTCTAATAATTGATTTACTATTAATTTTTAGTAGTTTTTATGCTTAGAGTAACAAATATAGTATAATTAAGTGGTTTTTAATTTATCGATTTAATCACATTGTTTTTTTCTTTTGAACACACTTCTAAATCACTTAACACTAAAAATCATTAAACATTTTCTTCCCAAGGTCTACCTAATTGGATTTCATCACCAAGGGGGAAGCCATCTTGGTTTTCTAGCCAAGTATAAACATGTGGTTTATGGTATATATTGGAAAATCCCCTGACACCTTTATCACTACAAGATTATGAATTGAGGGGGTAGGCACTAATACCAATCCAGTACCATCACCAATATAGATCCCTTTCAACCTAAACTATTTGAAATTATCATATATTGAATTATAGTTCCTTCTTCCAGCCAACTCATTATCATTAATTTTAAAATTTATATAAATTAACAACATTTAGGAATGACCAATTAGCTTAGCATTTACATTCAAGTTTTGTTGCTTACTCTTTGATCATTGTATTTTGTATTTCAAAACTTTACTAACTAGCATTAGTATAAGGTTTGTGTTGTGTGTTAAAATTACATAAAAATATTGAAATAATTTACTTAGCTATTATCTTACCAAAAAATTCCCTATTTTTATAACACAATCATCATTTTCGACATAGTCTCTTATAGACTATTAGTTTTTATTACCTTTAGTACACAGTTTCCCTATACAACTATGTATCTTTTTAGCTCATTTAGTTTCTCAATATATAGTACATAATTGACCTATCTAACTAGTATCTTGTTATCCTACCTATGTTTTACCATCTACAGAACATAGTTAAGCAGTTTAACTATGTCTTTTGCATCATATTGTGTTGACATTTCCCACAGACTCTATCGACCATGTTGACAATGTACCTATTGGTTGATACTATTTTTTTGTTTGGATAACTCTATCCCTATTTTTCCTCCTTGTTTCTTGATTTTAGATTCTACCTTCAAGCATGATGAAATCCACTATCAAAATGTTTTTGGATAAACTAAATCCATTTAGATGTTATATGGATGTTCTTTTCTTCCTACCTTCACTATCTAAGAGGATATTCACTCTTGGAGCATCTTTTCTCATCCTTCATCTTCTAACTATAATATGGTCCAAATCACTCCAATAGATGAGATTGGTGGATCAGATCCATTCTATACTTTTCAAGATAATTATCACTTTAAGATACCTTAATAGATTATGGGGGTAATTGATATAAGCCTAAAAATAACCCCATAATAAACCTTCTCAACACCAACAACCCACCTCCTACCAATCCACCACCTATCAACCCTCCCCCTAATATCAATTCAGGGAATCTCCCTCTTACCAATCCTAATAATGCTCTTCCCAACACCAAGACACTAATCAATACAACTCAAATTATTGCACAAATGTGCAAAAAATTAACATCATACAAACATATAACACCTCTTAAATGATGCAACTACAAAATCATTTGATAAACATGGCTAATTAGCCTCTTATCCTTCTTCCCCAAAATAGCCAAAATTTCATCCCTCCACCTCTTAAATATGTCACGAAAAATATTATTCTCTAACCTATTATGAAAAAAAATGCTTCAACACATTCAAAATTAACCTTTAGCCCCCTTCATTATCTATTGATATTGGTAATGTATCTCCAATTATTAAATATGATGAGACTGAAGACCCTTTATCTTTTCTCAAAGCATTCAGTAATATTTATAAAGAGTGGATCCATTTGCCTACCCTTCAACCAACTTATAATGATCATCCCCTGATTTTGTATACTTATTATACTCCTATATCAAATGGGGAAATGCGTGCCCAATAAGATGATATCAGAAGAGAATATTTTATTTACTATATTAGTCAAGGCTTTATTGATTACAAAAAATGTTATACTAAATTAGAATGTGATTACCTCACTATCTATTGTCCATCTAAAAAGCTTTGTCACTACATGCTATATCAAATAACATATCATTATCTATTCTGACCCACTTCATCACTTTTTATCCAAAGCATTTCTTCCTAGAGATAGAATTGACAAGTGGATGGTTCTCTTAATGGAATTTGACCTTCACATCATAACTTAAAAAATTGTCAAAGGGTAAGTCGTTGCCAACTAACTTGCAGTGGCACCCATACCCGCTATTAATAATCTTCAAGATAGTCTACCCAATGATAACATTCTCTATATTGAAGGTCTCAATCAAGCTATCTCTAAAAGATTACTTCCATAATTTCACTACTGATTTAGAGATAATTAATTAAGAAGACACCTATATCATTTACAATAAAACTAAATCCAAAGTATTTATTGAAGATATTCTTGAAGTCACCTTGATAGCTTCTTTAGCATCCTTATGATCTAGGCATCAATTTAGGCGACAATTCGGGTGACAGTTCCACCACAATTGATGACAGAACTTCCGGGAGCCATAACTTTTGCACCGTAGCTCCAATTGACTCACCGTTTGAACAGTTGGAAAGCTAAGAATGAGGGGAACGTCGTGAAATGACATTGAGCTCTACTCAATGAAGTTTGACCCCTGAAAACCCAATGGAAGTGCCTCAAATTTCAATTTTAATAGTGCTGTCTAAAAATAGTAAGTTTCCATAAATAGTAATTCCTTGAATTATGTATTGTTTTAAATATTGGAAGTCGTACCACTTCATCTCCCTCGAGATTGGTGACCTTCCACATCCTCCCCATGCTTTCAAATTGTGTATAAAAGAAGAGGTAACCCGAAATGTGAAGACAAACATCTCTTCCCAGAGATAAGCATAATTTTGTATTGCGATTTTGAGTAATAATACATCTCTTCTCAGAGAATTCATTGTTACTGTGTTATTTTCATGTTATTGTGATATTTATCAACCAAAACTTCTGAGTTTTGGATCAGTTATCCACATAAAGTACTTAGTGACTCCCTATTTATTATTCAAATAATAAATTCCCCATATTTTATCCAATCATAGTATTTGATCATCTATCACATTGATGCTATCACTATTCGATAGATCCCATGGTATAAAAATATTATCCAATTCCTTAAACATTAAACTTATCCTCTAGACATAGATTTTCTAAAAATACTAGAATTTAGAAACAAGATTTTAATTTTTTTTGATATAATACCCTTTATTATCATAATGCATAAGGTGCCCTAATTTTTTGTGTAATGAAAGAATAAGTCCTTCCTCTCCTTGAATAAGCACATGGGGGAATTTTTGGTGGTCACTATAGTGAACATGCTACATCATCCAAAAGACCATCCAATAAATCCACACTAATTAACATCTTCATCTATATCCTACACTTTGGGCCTATCATACTAGCATATCTATTGTCACTAGGGCAACACCATTATCTCTAGTCTATGGTTCTAAGTCTATCTTACCATTATAAATTGAGTTTCCCTCCTTACATATATCACTTCATAATATCATTTATGATGAATAAGTATGTGAAGCTCACCTTCATGTCCTTGATTTTCTCAATGAACACCATCTAGTCACTCTTTAAAATAATTTCTAATACAAGGCTCGTATTGCCAAGAAACATAATAAAAGGGTTAAATTATAGATTTTCAATGTTGGTGATCTCATCCTTAAGTTAGACTATACCCATGATAAATAAGGAAAATACTCCTCAAAATGGTGAGGCCATTATTTAGTGAAAGACACTCTTGGTCCTAGCACCTATCACCTCCAAACTAATGAAGGCCATATTTTAAAAGAGCCCACTAATGCACAATTATTGAATAAATACTTTGCTTAGATATTTTCCTTCTTATCATCTTTTTATATGTTATCCTACTATGTTGTAAGATTTCTTCACAGATCTTACCCGCTATAGTAGTTTATCTTTCCACAAACCTTCATTCCTTCCCTTGGTCTTTTAGTTTCTTTCTCTCATGAGTTGCATTTTAATACCGTGGATAGGACCCAATTTTCCTCATGAATTCATTTTGCTTTCATTTATTGACTTTTCATATCAAATTTGTTATTTATCAATGCATTTTTGACTCTCTTGGGTTTTTATTTTGTGATTTACAGTGTAATACCATAGATAAGACCAGACCCTACTAATAAATACCATTTTTGCCTTTATTACATCCACTTAGGTTTTGATTTGAAGAGTTATAGTGTAATACCATGGATAGGACCAAGCACTTCTCATAAAATCACTAGTTTATTTCAACATACCTTTACCAAACTGAATGTTCCTTTTCTTGAATGTTTAGAAATGGTTACAAGTTTATGGTCCCATATTCTCAGCTTAAATTTTTGTTTCTTTTATAGATAAAACCTACATAACAAACTATGTTATCAAGATTCCATACACTTACATATATTCTTATGATAAGGAATCATACTTACCTACCATTGTATCACTTTTCACATTCTCACATTTTTTTATGATTTGAAGCAATTCAAATTGTTTCATGTTTAATTCCCCCTTAATTTCCTTTTTTTTCATTCTACTTTGGATAAAACAAGGTCAAAATCATGATAACACTTTTTTATTTTACATGAATTAACAAGAATCTTAGACACCATGCTCTTTAAATTCTCTTTTTTAGCAACCAAGTCCCAAAATTTCAAATGATAGTTATTTTTAGCACCCATGTTTGGTTATCTGAATCCGTATAGAGGAGGAATAGAAAAATCCATCAAAAGTTAAAGTCAAATCATTTCAAAAAAAATTCAATGATCAAAAGGTAATATAAAAATCAAAATTTAACATCACATTAAAAAACATGATTTATAACATATATCCTCTCTCCAATTTAAGTTTAAACTCCACAGTGGGCCTCTTGATAGAGTCAAGTTCCATTGGGGTGTGATAGACTAGTAGATTAAAATAGGAAAATTCAAAAATTATATATAATGTCACCTAATTTATCATATAAGTTACCAATCTTTGCTTTATATTGATGGTTATGAAAGGGGTCCTAAGGAATGGGGAACATGTTGTGGGAAGGTAGGTCCATTTTACTTTTCATGCATATAGCCTTCATGGTATAATATTCATACTTCATTTGATAACCTAATATTTTTGTGGTTAGGAAAATTTATTCATATTTCTTAATGTCAAAAGTCCTCTTATTTTGACAAACCTAATTCTAAGTGTCTTGACTTTGACAAATATTTTTTATACCTTGTTTGTCACTCCATTTCCCCACCACCCATTTCATTTCCCCCCTTGACAGACAAGTTTTATTCTAAATTTGTTTCCCCACTTCTATATTCCCTCTTCTTCATATCTTAAAAACATGCTATCACTACTTTGTTTTGGTTTTATCTATCCTTAGAACAAAATAGTATGCTTGAATGATTATGCATTATCTTCTTTTTACCATTGTTTTACATTTCTAGAATTACCTTGGTTTGTTTTTTAAAAAAATCATTATCACTCCTTTTTTTGAAAAACTATATCCATTTCTATATTTTTTTACTCCTTTTTTTGGTATAACTACATTCATTTCTACTTTCATGTACTTTTTCCATTGTTGAGTGAGGTTGGATTGTTACTTCTCACTCACTAATGTTGTTTTACCTTTTATATACTTTTTCTATTGATGATTGAGTAAGGATTATTCCTACTCACTCATCAATGTTATTTTACTATTTCTTATTGATCTTTGTTTAAGTAATGATTATTAATGCTTTCACATTGATGTTTAATTACCATTTTTACTTGTATCCTTAGTTTGACTTGGTTTGTTTGCCTTTATTACTTAAGGTTCACTTGTTTGAGTTTTTTGATCATTTATTAGCCTTAGATTTTTAGTTACCTAATTTAATATAAAATTTAGATTGGTTATTTGGTCATAACTTAGCATTTATCACCCTATCTTACCAAATTTCCAAGTACGTCATGTCCACATGTTTCAATTATCTTGGCTTTCTTGCATTTATTTGTTTTTGCTCTTTAGTTTTGTATCCCTGGGTTTGTCCAAAGTAGTCTCTATACCTTCCATAATCAAAAATAAAAATAAAATAGACAACCTTCTAGAAATAAAAGTAGGTCAAGGTATGCATACATTACTTATTTATTTTATTTATTTCATTTCAGTCATTTACTTTTAGTTATTTTATGCTTTAAAATACTACAATTTATTTAGCTTCAGTGTTGTGTGTTGTGTGTTGCTATGTTATTTTTTCAAAGCACCATCCCCTATTACACCTGAGTGACATGTTATGAGATTTGAGTGGGGCATATGTATACACATAATATTTTCAAACTTTATCAATTACCGATGCTTTCTCTCTTGTAGGAACCCATTGAGTCTCAATCTCTTTGAGTGCATGCCTTAAATTGTGCATTGAGAAAGGGGTGGGTAGACCATTAATCCTTCATAAGATTTTTGTGCCCTACACCACCACTTTTAATCAATACAAACCTTATCCTATACACTTATCTAAGCTTTGATACCTCCATTACACAATCTAATAAATTTATAGCCTTAATCAACCCTTACCTAAGCCAAAAAAATCTTTTGACATTTACTAAATAATGTCATCCTAAGTTGACTCTATATTCAAATTAATATTAGCACATTACAGGTCTTAGTCAGCCTCAACTGATATAGAGTGGGACCTAACTTGTGTAGACACCTAAAATTGACCATCAATGGCTTCATACTAGATTTTAGATTGATTCTTACCAACCTTTATGAATCAATCCTAAGAATTTCTAAATGTCTCAAATTTGGATTCATAATATGTAATATTGGCTTATAAATCAATTAAATGGGACCAATACTCACATAAATTAATTCAAATCATTCAAAATGTCAAAAATCTTAAATATAATTAATTAAAGAGAAAAAATAAATCAAATGCCTAAGTTGAATTATCTATAAGCAATTAAATGAATTATCAAAAATGAAATTCAAAAATCAAAGAATATCCTGAGAATTCATAATTACCCTTTTATGAGTTGTCAAATATCTAAAATATCTCACCCCTTTTTATTCATTGCTAATCATGACCATTTGACACCTTTTAACTCCACTAGGGTTAATTAACTCATAAAGGTAAAATTTAAACCCATTCCAAGCCCCAACTACACTCTAACTCACCTTGGGTTGGGGTTAGTTGCTAAACCTATAAATAGAATCCATTACCTATGAATAATAAGAGCTTGGATAGAGTAATTTTATAATGCATGTTTTAGATCAATATTGCATGATAATAGAGTTATAATTCCAAAATTCCAAGCCAAGTTATGAAGCTACATAAAGCTAGCATGAACCAAACAACCATGGTGCTAAGGGGAGAAGGAGCCACACAACTCCATTTTTCATAGATCTCTTCAGCACAATCCAAGCAAGCCAAATGAGTAAATCTCTTGAAGAATTTAAGGAAGGTATGTTTTCTTGCATTTTAGTTATGCTTTGTCAATTATTTTAATTCACCATGTTTCTCCCTTTGATCTAGGCAAGATAGTGTTATGCTTATTAGTGTGTTTGTTTTCATTTTGATTTATTTTCATTATGAAGATAACATATGATTTAACCACCCTTATTAAATTCCTTGATCATAAATGGCATGCTGAGTGGGACCATATGCACCACACGTAGTAAGGAGATTAATATGAGACTCAAAAAATGACATTTGAATGCTTAAATTCCTTCAAATTTATAATTTTAGCTTTGATTTTTATGAATTTCTAATTCTTGAATTGTCTCAGATCTACATAGAGACTGGTACCAATTAGGAATAATTGGCATCAATTATATGTGACTATTGTCAGTTTTACCCAACTGAGCTTGATTTTCTATAACCATCATCAGTCACCATGTAGGGCATAACATGATTTACCAAGATTGCATTTTGAATATTTTTTGACTTCCTAATGGTTGTTTATTATTTTTATTACCATTTCAAATTCTCTTTATAAAGTTTGCCTTGTAGGTTTTATTGATATTTTTTCTAACCATTGCCTAATATAACATGTTCATCTTTTGTGATTTTGCCTTCAGGTTCATAGGTGATTGATGATGGTCTTAATTGATTGACATCAATTCTTCATGATCGGTGTTAGTTCTCTATGAACCGACTATCATGATTTATTGAAAATGACATCAGTCATCTCTAACTGAACCTAGTCATTGTGTGTTCTAATTAAAAACTTGAGAGATCTTTTTTCAAAGATCATTTACTCACAACCAAAAGTGTTTCAAAGTAAAAGGTTATTATCAAATAATTGTAGGTCATGAACATGATTAGAATAACAATTTGAAAGATTTGAATGGTTTCATGTTGGAGAGTTTTTAGTGTTATCATGGTGATTTCATGGATGTTCTTGGTGAGTGGATGAATTGATTTTATAGCCTAAGTAACAATGACAAAGTGTGCAATGTGCTTGTTCTAGTACGTTTAAAGGAGGCTTGGTTGATCTTCAGAGGTTGACTATTTAGAGATAATTAGGGATGAGTACTAAAGTATTCAAAATGTGAAAAAGGTCCCATAATAAGTGTTATATACTTTGAGATCTTATTTTCATGAGTGGTATTCATTCAGTTCTTCATTGTGTTCATCTAGACATTTTGGTCCAGTGATAGAAAATATGAGTAGGCAGTTTGATGACATCATAATTGCCACATGTGGATGAGTCAAGGAGAGTTGGTCATATGTTTGTGATCACATTAGTCCCTATTTTATATTTGTTAATTCTTAATTCATGTGATGAAGTGTAGTCAAATATATTCAAGTGCAAAGTTGGGTTCCTAGGCAGTTTAACAACATTTTCCCATAGCCAAATTTGTATGTGGCTAGAAAAGTTGAGTAGAAATTTTGATGATGTCATATATTGAATGCATGAAGGTATCAGGATAATTTGATCATATGGGTTTATTTAGTTTTTTTCCTAATTTTTATGCACCAAATTTTAGGTCATGAAATATAGAGAGATAAAATATATACATGTGCAAAGTTGGGCTCCCAAGCATTTTGATAGTGTTTTCTATGTTCAAATAGAGCTAAGTAAGTAGTTTGTTGATGTCATATCTCACATGTGTTAATGTTTTAGGATAATATTGATATATGGATATAATACCCTATGTGATAGTATCTTATGTGCTAAATTTTAGATCATGGAACTAAGCACAACAAAAGTTATGCAAGAGCAAAGTTGGCCTCATAGGCAAGTTCTAAGCATAGTTGGCTCTATGAGAGAAGATTTTGAAAAGGTATTTTAATGGAGATATATCTCAATCATATGAGGTTTCCAAGTAAATTTTGTCACATTTTTTTATTCTCTTATGTGAGGAGATCATATGGTTGAAATTTGAGATCATGCAAGTGAACGAGGTAAAATTTATTGAGGTTCAAAGTTGGCTTCTCAGAAAAATTACAATGGCCCCCATAGTCTATTTTGTATGAGTTAAAGATCATGACCAAATGAAGATCCAATGGTTCATGGGAAACCATAATATTTTGATCTAACATTGTTTATTGAGTGATATGGTAAGTCCATGATGTTTAATAGTTAAAGTGCTAAGAAGGCACGCGAGGGTGCCAAGTGTCAAGATCATGGGAGTTTTGAGCAAGATCGAATGGTGAGCACTATAAGATAAAGACTTGACTGATCCAAAAAAAATGATTGAGTGTGTTGATTCAAATTTTATATATTACATGATATGAGGTCAACTTTTATATGTTTAATTGTGACCTTTGGCATTTGAATATTTGAATTTAACAAAGGGAAAAACCAATATGTGGGTTTTGGACCATATCTTTTGATCCAAAATGAATTTGCTCATGGTGTAAAAATCAAATTGGTAAAGGAATCCATGGTTCATATGGAAATATTAATTTAAATGTATAATTTTTAGTACATTCAAATATATTTTGGTTCAAAGTTGAATATATGTTCATACTTATTTTACAAGTGACCCAAAAGGTTTATTCGAGCTTGTTTTGATGTTGTTTCGATATCTCTTGATGAATTGGATACGAGGGAGTGTTTTAAAATAAATGAGGATGATAGTTGTGAATTATTAAGGTTTGAACAATCATATTTAGTATGTTTTTTTTTTTATAAATTGAATGTGTATTCATTCATGGTGATTGTGTGTAAAAAATGTTGTTTGAGAAAATTAACCTTTAATAAAAGAAGATTTTGGTGATTGTGAGCAATTGATGATGTCTAAGGAGACATAAGGAGTGGACCCATGAATTTTAAATTATTCCTATGTTATTTTTTTGTTCTATGAAGTGATAAATTAGTGAATATGTCTCCATGAGACCTATAATAGCTACAAGGGTCTATTTGATAGGTGTAGCTACTTAAGGGTGACCCGTAGATGCTATGATCAACCTATGAAGATTGTATTGAGTTGTGTATTAATATGATAAATGTATTAAGGGATAATTAATACCTATTATTTGACCAAGATGTTGATGATCATGATTTCTCTATAAATAGTGAAACCAAATATGATGGTTTCTAGATTTTGTCATGTGGCTTGTAGGTGTATTAATGTGGATCCAAGCAAAGGAGATAACCTTTGAAAGAAAAGGTATAGATCATTGAGAAGAATTAGATAGTGAAGAATATTAGACATTCTTATCTAATCAAGGTAATGAAGGTGAATTTACAAGTCATTAGACCTAATGAGCCTAGAAGAATCTAATTGAGAAAGTAGGCCCTAGATGCTATTTGAGAGAGATTGAAGGGTGAAGAATAATTGCAAGAAAGAGAAGTAAATCATCAAGTGTAAAAGACATGAGATAAAAGGTGGAGATGTTCATAGGTATTATTATGGAAGATCAACATTTAGGGGGTTAAATCCTCTTTGCAAGGTGAAAGTTGTTAAAGGTCTAGTTATTGTTGTATCTCGGCTAGATAGGTGTGGTAGCACCTTGTGGGATTGTAGTCTCACTAAATAAGGGATGGTAGTTCATTGATAAATTATATCTAGTCTAAATTGGATCTTGTATTTATATCACTATAGTCCATCTTGTAGGGTTTAGTGGGTTTTATCCCCCAAGAGGGTTTCCCACGTAGATGTTATGTTGATGTGATGTGTGCTCTTGTTCATGTTTGGATGTATGTGCTTTCATGTTTATGTTGATAGATCAAGTTGATGAATGATGGAAATGTTTTGGAATTGAATTTGAATTGTTATATATTGATTCACCCCCATATTATTAGTAGCTACTTCTAATAATTGGTATCAGAACAAGTCCTTTGGTGGAAGATTAACAACTTGAAGGAGATCTTAAGTAGCACAATATGGCTAAATGATTGAAGAAAGAGAATCAATAGTGGAAGGTTGTAATCAAGGCACTTGAAGATTAGATATGTATTTTGAATAAAGATGCCAAAGAGGATGATAATATTATCAATGATCTCAATGTTTATTTAGTAGATGCCAAGACAAGTTTTGTGTTCAAAAGAAAAGGACATCATGTTTGATAAAGAATCTTGTCATAACAGTAGAGAAGGTGACAACAAGGAAGAATAAGTTGATATCATGAGTTCACTTGGTGAACTAAAGGAGGAAAATAAGAGGAATCATCAAATAAGGAATTTAATAAAATGTCTTGAAGCATAGATCAATATTCTTGAGGATCAGTTAAGGACTTCAAATGCAAATCTGAAGACAAGATAAGAAGAATGTAGACAACTTAAGACTTTGTTAGAAGAAGAAAGTAGTTCAAAGCAAAGTGATCTTGATGAGATGAAAATTGAGATAAATTTGTTAAATAATGAGCATGAAAAAATAATAGACAAGTTGAACAAACTAATAAAGGAGCATGAGAATTATGAGCAAGTCAAGGAGAATGCAAGATCTGAAAGCAATACAAGAAGGTCTGTTAGACAACCAAATACTTCAAGTTATGCTAGTTTATTTCATGGTCATTATTATACATGTAATATGTATGGTCATAGAGATAAGGAATATAGAATGAAGTTAGTCAAGTATGGACATTCATGGAGCTATGATAGGACTTTTTGGCCAAATATTGATCACAGTTCAAATCTATCAAAAGGTATGAATGGTGTTATTTGTTTTTGTTATCATAAGAGTGGACATATTTCTAGATTCTATCCAAATGGTATTAAGATGTATTCAAGGTATGTCAAAGGATATAGGGCTCATATAAGATTTGAGAAAGGACAAACTTAGGTATGAAAACCAAAAGTAATCATTACCAATTCTTCTAGTCATAAGGTTGATAAGAAAGTTTCTCTAGAAGGCTATGTTGTAAATCGGGATAAGCTCAAAGATCAAGTAGGTAAGATGGCTATAGAAGACAAGAAGAGTCAAATTTTGGGATGGATACCTGAGGTAGTGAAGACTAAGAATACTAACTCTATTTATTCAAAGAGTCTTGATGGGTTATTTGCTAAGGTGGAAAAAGAATCAAAAATGAAGGAGAGTCAAGAGTTTATATTGACAACATTTATTGACAAATTTGAATAAAATAATGAAGTCAAGGATTTAGTTAAATTCAAGTATTACTACAAGTTTGATGAGACTATGGAGATATGGGACTCTATAGAGTTTTGGGACTTTTAGTCTCTCTATGTCAAAAGGGTGTCTCTATTTAGACTTCAATGAGACACTTGTCAGTTAGAGGAAACTTGGTGGCTATCAGATATTGTTTGATGAGAAGGTATGAAAACAAGGTATGTTTGTGCATTATATATATATATGGAGAGAAGAAGCTTGTGAAGAATCTTAGTGGTCCTATAGTGATAAAGAGTTAGCTTGTTGGTCATGGTTTGTATGCTCTAGTATAAATGTGAGATTCAAATATCTATCTGCATATCAGTTTATGGTAGATTCTAGGTAAGCCTATAAGTTGAAGGCATTTATTCTAGGCTTATGTTCTAGATATTTTAAACCCTGTTAAAGGCTTGTTGAATAGTTGTGTATGCCATGTAAGTTTACAATGTTCTAAAGATGATGTATCTCTATATGAGTATTAATTGTGATTGGACAGTATTTGAAGACTTGTTAAAGATTTAATGTTCCTAATGAATCATGAATTTAAGAGGAGCCTTGTAATTGGTTAGGTCCTAGGATCAAAGGATTGAGTAGTTGAATCTGAGAAAAAAGGTATAAAGGTTTTTGTGTGCTCCTATGTTTATCTATCTTGTTGTAGGTTAAAATATATGATATAAGATGTATGGGTTACCAAAGGTGTGTAATCTCAAATCTTGGTCAAGAAGTATGTAATGGTTTCCTCTAGGTGTATAATAAGTTTCAGAGGTGGATGTTGACTAAAAGGAGGTTTGCTGACCTTATTTGTTTTAAAATTTTAGGGTTTTGGGCTTTGCTAGAAAATTGGTCTACCATATGATTTGAGGTTTGAGTCTTCTTAATATTTTGAATGGGATGAATGGGTTTTCAAATCAAGATTCATAAAGATTTGAAGATTTATGGTTCTCAAGTTATTCATGTTTTTGTCAAGATGGAGGTCTAATTATATTATAGGTTTATGAAGGAATTATGTTTTAGAATATGAACTAGGTCTTGAAAATTGGTGTGATTGAGGGGGAATATGATAATTCTCTATATATGAAGTTTTAGGTTTTGAATTTGTGTCTACAAAAGGTTATAGGCTCTTCAAGTTCTAGGTAGGGCTACAAGGAGGCTAGACAAGCCTAGTATGAAGAAGAGTGTTTTTTGTTTAGTTTATCCAAAAGAATAAGGCATGAGTATTTCAAGGTGAGTTCTCAAGTTTTTTTAGAGCATGTTTCCTATTTGGTAAGTGGCATGAGGTTCTTTTGGTGGTCCTCATGGTATCTTGAGAGAGAATACTAGTAAGCATGTGTGGTGGTTCTTCATGGTGTATGGATATATGAAGATGATAAAGATGTAAAATGGCTCAAAAATCATGGGTGGAGTCCCTTTTAGATGTTTCTTGGTAAGTTACATCATATTCTAGTGGTTTTGTGTGTTCTTTCTTCATTAGTTACAGTGCTTAGTTGAAGAGAGTGTTGGTATGGAGCAAGAGGAAGTTAACAAGGCAAAGAAAAGGTAGGTTCAAGGTAAGGTGGAGTTTGTATTATATTTTTAAGATGGTATTTTACTATTGATGGTCTTTTCAGGTCCTTAGGACCATCTGGTGCCCACTTTGTCATTGTGTCAAAGGGGGAGAAAGTTCCTATTGTGAGAGTGCTTAAAGAGAGAGAAGGTGAGTTAATTGATGTTTATTGAAATCAATGATAAAGGGGGATATTATTGGAGAGTTTTCAATGTTGTCATGGAGGTGTCCTGGTTAGTGGATAAATTTCTTTGATAGCCTAAGTAATAATGAAAAAGTGTGCAATGTGCTTGTTCTAGAATGCTTGAAGGAGGGTTGGTTGATCTTTAGATTTTGAATATTTAGAGATGATTAAGGATGAGTCTGAAGTATTTATAATGTGAAATATGTCCCATAAGAATTGTTATATGATTTTATATCTTGTATTTATGAGTGGTATTCATCTATTTCTTCATTGTGTTCATCTAGACATCTTGGTCCAATGGCAAAAAATCTAAGTAGGTAGTTTAATGACATCATAATTGCCACATGTGGATGAGTTAGGGGGTGTTGGTTATATGGTTGTGATAAAATTAGTCCCTAGTTTATGTGTGCTAAGTATCAAGTCATTGAATTAATTGAATTCAAATATATGCAAGTGAAAATTAGGGCTCCTAGGTAGTTTGACAACATTTTCCCATACTTAGCTAAATTTACGTGGCTAGAAAAGCTAAGTAGGCATTTTGATGATGTCATATATCACATGAATGAATGTTTCAATATAATTTAATCATATGGGTTTGTTTATTTTTGTTCTTAATTATTATTCACCAAATTTCAAGTTATGTGATATATCATGACAAAATATATGCATGTGAAAAGTTGGGGTCCCAGGCATTTTGATAATGTTTTCTATGTTTAAATAGAGCTGAGTAAGTAGTTTGTTGATGTCATATCTCACACATGTTAAGGTTTTAGGATAATATTGATACATGGATAGAATACCCTATGTGAGAGGATATTATTCACTAAATTTAAAATCATGCAACTAAGTGCAATGAAATTTATAAAAGAGAAAAGTTAGCCTCATAGGCAAGTTCTAAGCATAGTTGGCTCTATGACAGAAGATTTTGAGAAGGAATTTTAATGGTGATATATCTCACTCACATGAGGGTTATAGGATTATTTTGTCACATGGTTGGATTATCCTATGTGAGGATCTCATATGATCCAAATTTGAGATCATGTGAGTGAGCGAGTTAAAATTTATTGAGGTTTAAATTTGGCTTCTTAGACAGATTAC
Source organism: Torreya grandis (assembly GCA_037957365.1). Classification (NCBI taxonomy): domain Eukaryota; kingdom Viridiplantae; phylum Streptophyta; class Pinopsida; order Cupressales; family Taxaceae; genus Torreya; species Torreya grandis. The sequence continues at coordinate 5,206,538 of JARHVA010000400.1, read as the reverse complement.
AATGGTCTCCATACTTAGTCTATTTTGCATGAGATAAATATCAATACCAAATGAAGATCCAATGGTTCTCAGGTGATCATAATTTTTTTATCTAATTGTGTGTGTTGATAAATATGGTAATAAGTGTACGATGTTTAACATTTAAAGTGTTTAGAAAGAACGTGAGAGTGCCAAGTGTCATGATCACGGGAGTTCTGAGCAAGATTGAATGGTGAGCGCTATAAGATAAAGACATAACTAATAAAAAAAAATTGACATTGCATGTTGAGTCAAATTTTTTATATTGTATGAGATGAGGTCAAATTTTAGACGTTTAACTATGATCATTGGCATTTGAATATTTGAATTTAACAAAGAGAAAAACTAGTCTATGGTTTTTGGTCCATATCTTTTGATCTATAACAAAATTTCTCATGGTGTAAAAATAAAAGTGGTAGAGGACTCTAAGGAAAATATAAAAATATAAAATTTGAGGTCTAATTTTTATTACAATCAAATATATTTTGGTTCAAAATTTACTATGTGTTTTTGCTTGTTCTGTAAATGACCCAAGAGGTTTATTTGAGCTTGTTTTGATGTTGTTTCATTATCTCTTGATGAATTGGCTATTGGAGAGTGTTGTAGAATCCATGAATATGATATATGTGGATTATTAAGGTTTGAAAAATCATATGTATTATGAAAAAAGGTTTATAATTTGAATGTGTATTCGGTCATGGTGACTGTGTGCACAAAATGTTGTTTGATTAAATTGAGCTTTAATAGAAGAGTGTTTTGGTGACTGTGAGCACTTGAGGATGTCTAAGGAGACATAAGGAGTGGAACCATGTATTTTAAAGTGGTATTATGTTCTTTTTTTGTTTGATGAAGTGATAAATGGGTGAATAGGTCTCCATGAGACTTATAAGAGCTACAAGGGCCTATTTGATAGGTGCAATTGCTTAAGGGTGACCCATAGATGCTATGGACAACCTATGAATATTGTATTGAGTTGTATATTTTTATTATATATGATTTAGTTTCTAAGGCATGCTTATTTTCTAACTAAAATGTTGATGATCATGATTTATTTATAAATAGTCAAACCAAAGATGATTTTTTTTATATTTTATCATGTGGCTTGTAGGTGTATTAATGTGGATCCAAGTGAAGGAGATCACGTTTGAAATAAAAGGTATAGTTAATTTAGGAAAATCAAAGAGTGAATAATATCATACATGTTTATATAATCAAGGTGATGAATTTGAATGCAAAGGTCACTAAACCTAATGAGCCTAGAAGAGGCTAGTTAAGCAAGTAAGTCCTAGAGGCTATTTGAAAGAGATTAAAGGGAGAAGAAGAAGTGAAAGAAAGAGATGTCCATAATTAGGTGTAGAATAAATCATATAAAATGTGTAGATTTTCAAAGGTGTTTTTATGGTAACTCAACATCTAGGGGGTTGCAGCCTCCTTACAAGGTGAAACTTGTTAAAGGTGTAGTTGTTGCAGCTTAGCTAGATAGGTGTGGTAGCACCTTGTGGGATTATAGTCTCACTAAATAATGGATGGTATGTCCTTGATCAGTTATAGTTGGTCTAAATAATATATTTTAGTTATAGGAATATAGTCAATCTTGTAGGGTTTAATGGATTTTATCCCCCAAGAGGGTTTTACACATAGATGTTATGTTGATGTATGCTCTTGTTCATGCTTTGGGTGTATGTGTTTTAATTTTTATGTTTCTACATCAAGTTTATAAATGATGGAATGGTTTTGTAATTTAATGTGAATTTTTATATGCTTAATCACCCCTACTCTCAGTAGTTACTTCTAGTATTTCACACATTAATTTGGTATTTTAAAAGGAATCTAGCTAAATCAATCAACTTCAGTTTGGTGTTGAAATGAACATGTTAGATATTTAAAATTTGGATGTTGGTGTATAAAAATAATTAGGTTGTATAATTATTTAAAAAACTTTATTATTGGTGCTTCAAATGAATGCTTAAGTCTTGAAAACTCACTTTTGGTGTTTAAAAATGAACTTAGGCTAAATCTTGAACATTTGGATCTTGGCCTTAAAACAAACATAGATGTGTTTGATTAAAGTTGTGTTGTTAAATTATTTCAATATTTCACATTTAAGACAAGGGTCTAAGTAAATAACATCATCACATTTTAATTTGATGTCTAAAATCAAACTTCACTCATAATTGATTACAAACTATTTATTGTGTGTGTTTGTTTTTTTCAAAAAGAATAATGTATGTATGCTCTCCCACATCCTCTATAGGGAACTTGTGGGATCAAAAGTGCCTTTTCATTGCATTTAGTGCCTAATCCAAGGCATATAAATAAATTTTACTAAGCTCTCCCCAAAACCCGCATGTTATTGGGTGATCTAAAAGCAACCCTAAAGTCTTTCTATTAGTCTTTATTTTTATGCATTTTGTCTTGTGAAGGGGATGTCATTACCTCTCATGGGTTCTATAGGGAAGCATTGGCCCAAGACTTCATCTCCTGGTAGTGTTTTAACCACACTCCATGATGGGATTTACAAACATGGGAATGCATACTACTAGAGCCAGGGGTTGAGTGGCTAACCTCTCCTTTAGTAATGAAGGCTCAAGTTAGGTCTAGTTAACTAGGGGATACCAATAAGGAGTCCATAGATGGTATAATCATTAAAAGGAATAGATCCTTGCATGATAAGTTGATCAGTATGAACTCAAGTGATGTGATTCTTCTCTTATGTTAGCCACACATGGGATTAGTTTAGATGGTCATAACTTATAAGTTTTAGTCAACCCCACTTTTCCACACCTTGATAATATTTATGATGATATACTTAGTTTTATTTATGTCATTTATTCTTTTATTTCTTGGTGATTGACTCTAAACTTTGTTTTTTAAACCACATCATATATGAGTTTGTTTGTCTATAATACTCCATTGTTTGAGGAAGTGTTATGACATCTGTTTGACACCTTGATTTAAATTAGAATACTTTCATGTCAAAAACATTTTATGTGTCACTTGATTGAAATAGGTACCATTGTGCTACCTGAATCAATTCAAGTTACATCTTTTGAGAACACTAATTCCATTAGGTTGCTCAAATTATTTCAATTGACTTTTCTTTTCTTGTGTCCAAATTTTCATTATTTGAACTAATCATATGTGCCTTGTTGGATATTTGTTTAGCATAGTCATGCTATTCAAATTTGCCTAGCTTGTTTTTCAATAAAGCCTAAGATTTATTAAGTTGAGTCTTTAGTTAACTTTTACAAGTTTGGATCTAAACATTGATTGATTTTTGTTTAGACTTCGTCTTGTAGGGGCTGATACATAGATCTTTCTCTTTTGGGTTGTACAGCTTAGATTAATTTTTTACCCAAAATTCAAGAACTATATTGTTTTTTCATTTATTTTTGAAAATCTATCTATCTTCAAACACCTTTTTTTTAGTGCCTTATACCAATTTGATCATGTTTATGTCTAGATTCAAGTGCCTTGTTTATGCCAAAGTGTTATAAGTTTGTTAGATTACAAATTATCCCTTTGTTTCAAGTCTATATTTTGACTTCATGTTTGGAAAAAATTATTAGCATATGCCTTATTTTGAGCCTAGCTTTTGATGCTACGTGTGGCCAAAAAGCCTAGCAACTTTTCTCTTTCCTAGATTAGAACTATTTAGAACATCTTTGGACTTAGAGTTTGGCATCTTATTTTTTAATTCATTTTACTTGAAATTATTTGTGTGAAGAATTTAACATTAGACATTTGACATTATATTATTTATACAAAATTTTAGCATTGACCTTTTAGAGATACAACTCCATATCTAGACCAAGTTAGACCTAGTTTGAACCTTTTATCTTTTTAGACATAGCTTTTTAGAGTTTGTATAACTCTAATCCTCTCTTGTCATGAAATATTTATCATTTGATTTGACCATGTCTCACTATACATGTAATGGAGACATGTATAATCTAGGATATGGAAATTTTATCACATTAGAGGACTTTATTCAGGACCCTTATGGAGATGACATTATTTAGGAGATAGATTCCTATCCACCATGAAATAATCAAATAAAGGAAAAAATTCAAGATCCTTTGGCCAATTATTTGGTTAATACTCCTCCATACACAAAGTAAGACCAAGAATAGATAGCCCAATATTTGACTAGCACTTTATTTGCAAAAAATATTCAACAAAAATCCATATTATGTTATAATGTCATTAGCCTATGATCCTCATAGATCCATAGAGGTAGGACATGAAAACTTGCCAAGTATAGTAAGAGGGCCTTAAAACATGTCTTACAATGAACAAAACTCTTCTAGTAATCCTAATGCTATTGTACTAATGTTGTATCAATATCCACATATGCGTGTCATATAAAGAGACCTCATGGAGGACTATTTCATTCAAATGTAGATAGCATACTAGACATATCAAAACCTAACACATAGCTTTAATCATGTGGCCATGTTGAATGCACCTTTTATTTAGTCATTCCCTTCAATAGGAGTCTTATTTGAGTTGATAGGTCAAGATAATCAAGGATTTGACCCAATTACACAAAATACTTCAAAAGGAAACATGTTCAATACACCAACCATAGAGTAAGTGTCATTTGTTTCTACATATAATAGTGAGCAAAACATAGTGTAAAATGTCTAAGTAACATCCAATTTAAACCAAAGTGGTGTTATCACATAGACAAATAGTCAACAACAAAATGTGCCTTTAAGTAACACTATGAGTGGTCCACAAACTTAGGGAGTAATATTTTATACATTCCAACCTCAGCTAACTACATCTAATCCTCAACTAACTACTTCCTCAAGTAAAAGCACCTTAATCCTTAATCCTTTCAATGTACCCATGTAGTAGAGGCAAAACATATCGCCACCTTAATAGGGGTTAACCAATGTTCCACCTCAATAAGTAGTAGTAAACATCCCTCTTTAATCACAAACTCACATGTCATTATACAACCAAATGATGTCTAACCAAAAACATACTAGTATTGGTCAATGACAGATGTTGAATCTCCAACATGCATCCACTTCCCAATAAGGATTCATGCAAAAAAAAGGTTCCAATATCCTTCAAGTACCTATTAGGAAATAGTTGCCTTTCATGCAGAATGTGCCATAAGTTCCTCTCACTCAACTAGGTATGACTAATCAACATCATATCCCTACTCAACCTCAACATGCACAATATGGATATATACCTCCATCTGAACCATAATATTCCTAATATTAGACCTACATACCCAACCCTAACTAGAATATCACACAACCATGTATAATTTTAATAATCACATCCTAATCCACACATGTCTATTCCTAGTCCATTTCCTATCCAATCCAATAATCCTTAGCAAATGCCTCCATCATACCTTGGTCAAATTAATCCATTTTTGACCACACAGCTTCCACCTCAATAGGTCAATAATCCCACTAGTTTTCTTACACAAGAACTACAACATTTGAAGGATGCAATTACACTCATTCAAATAAGGAAATAGAACAAAATTTTTAAGTTGGATGATGTTCGTTCTTACCCTTTCAACATAGAGTACTTGTAGATACCATTTTCTCTAGTGTATGAGCTACCAAAGTTCAAAAAATATAAGGGAAAAGGTGAACCCAAGGCTCATTTGATGTAATTATTTGTTGCATACCAACTACTATCCTATAACTACATTTACCTATTGTTGTTGTTTCCAAGAATCCTAGTAGGGAAAGCATTGGAATGGTTCCTAAATTTACCCAAGATTTTAGTATCTAATTTTGATGATCTTTTAGACAAGTTCATGCAATACTTCTCTTACAATCTCAAGCATGAGATTTCATTGGTGGAATTAACACAAGCCAAATAGAAATCTAGATAAAGCTTCGCAAGCTATCTGTAGTGATGGAGATCCCTTAAAATTGATTTACAAATAGTCTTATTAGCATAGGTTTTTATTTTTCCCTATTTATTAATTAGGGAAATTGTATTTCTTGTGCATACATGGAGTTTTCCTACATTTGTGGGATAGGCTAACTTATGTGGAGGTTGTGTCATAGATGTGTCATAGGTGTCATAAGAATGTCATAAGTAACTCCCTTGATGGGAGTTACTTCTCTATTCTTAACACCTTGTCACCACCTTTCATGGAGGAGTTACTGTCTATTCTTGGGTGTCTTGTCCACCTTTTGTGGAGGAGTTACTTACGTACTCTCCTATATGTATTCCTCACTTTGGCCATCTCATGCTAATTAGATTTTGGTTTTATCCATTTTTTCTTGTGTAATTTATCTTATTGTGTTCATTTCAAATTGCTTTAGCATCTTGTGGTGTGCACTTGCTTCAACTAGTGTGATCACGTCTCCATTGCACTCGCATTATCCAAATTCTAGCAACAACTCCGATATGGTATCAGAGCAAGAATGGTAGTCATGTGTATGGTTATGCTTTTAGTTCATTTTGAAATCAAGAGGAGTGGAGTTCTCTTTGTTTTTTTATTTTCTAGATTTGATCTAATTTTTTTAAAATATATCATTTCTAGTTAGTTTCCTTGGAAATCCTTGGCCTTTGGGTGTCTTGGTTGTCTTCACTTCAAGGGTTGGTTCAGTAGTTATCCTGGGTGCCATTGTTGTGTGCAAGGAGCAGAGGGAGGAGTAGCTCTAAGCAAATTTAGTTCCAGCAGCAGAAGTCCTTCCTTCCAGCCACGCCATTCATTCTACGGCATCCAAAACAGGCATATTTTTTTGTGAATATGGCACATTTTTCTTGTATTCTTCTACCCAGACCTATTGTGCATTGAAGTCAGTAGATTCAATCTTATTTTCTTTCCCAAAAAGGTGGCAAGCAGGCTGTACGGTGTCCATCAAATTTGCACATTAATTTTTTTGTCTTTTCTGAGTTAAAATTCTAGACTGTGCTATTTTGGCAACCCTTCCTTACTTGGCATCCCATGTGGCACCCCTTAGACACGTGGCATCCATTACTATATCTATGTTTCATTTTTTTAAAGTTAAAATTGACTTGATAAAACAAAAATTAGTTAATTTGACTGAATATTCAGTTTTATAGATAGTTTTGTAATTTGGGGGTTTTTAATTAAAACTTGTATCTTCGCCTGTCAAAGATGAAGGGTGAGGCCTGGGTTGGTGGGAGGCCAATTCCCCCTCAAAAAAAACTCCTTTGGATTTCTCATTTCGTGTTGAATCCAATGAGTGGTTGGAAGGCCACCTTCTCTCTCAAAATAGGCATTTTTTTAATGTTTTAGTGCTTTTTTTTTTAAAAAAAACACTAGTTTACAGAAAAATTGAACCTTTAATATCTTGCAAACAATAGCTTAGATTTGGGTGCCATTTTTTGTAAAAGTGATTTTAATTCAATTCTACACAGTTTAGGCTTTTTATTTGTAAAAAATGAGCTAGTTTATAAAGTGCCAAAAAATTGGGTCTCTCGGGATGCATTTTCGACTGAGTTCGACGTCTTGTTTGCTTTAGTCTTGCACTAATTTCTCTAAAATGCATTATCAGCTGATTTCGATGTATTTTGAGTGTGCACTTGCATATTTTGGGGGGGAGGGCTCAATATTTTTTTTGGGGGGGTAGGTGTGATTGCTTTTTCACAACTTGCAAATCTTTGCTTTTATTCTCCTTTCTGCATAATTTCACAACTTGCAATCAACACAACTTCACCTAAATTCAGATAAAAATGGATTCTTATCAAATTAAACCCCTAACACCCTTCAAATATCATGATTGGAAGGTTAAAATGTCAATCATTCTTAGAAGCAAAGGGTTGTATAGGATCACCATGGGTACTGAAGTAGAACCCAACACTAATGCTGAAAAGGTCAAGTGGTACAACCGTAGTGATGAAGTTTATGGATTACTGAGCTTGTCTATGTCTCCAAAACTTCTATTCCATCTAGAATCCTCCTAGACTCCCAATGACATATGGGACACCTTATAAAAGTTATTTGGAAAGCTTGATGAGATGAGAGGTCATGAGCTAAAAAATAAACTCATAAGTCTAAGTCCTAGCAACTTTGACACCCTACAAGACTTCTTCACTAAGTTTAAGGCCCTTAGATTGCAATTGAAATAATGTGGGATAGAGAAGAAAGATGATCAACTCATACTTTCTACTCTCGTAAAGTTAGGTCCAAGCTATTCTGTCTTTGTCTCCACTTTCCATGCCACAAAAAGTGCCCTTGGCACTACATAGAAAATGCCTTCTTTGGATTCATTCATTGCCAACTTGACTAGGGAGAAAGATAAGCTAATTCAAATGGGCACAATGAAGTCTACTCAACCCCAAGCTTTGATAGTTGGAAATGGTAAGGACAAGACTTCAACAAAAGAGAAGAAGAAAAAGAACAAGGATCAAGAGAAGAAGAAAGAAAACACCAATCCTGCCAAAAACAATACTGAGACTTCCTCTTCCAATGCTAAACCTAAGAAGGAGAAGGTTAAGTGTGCCTATTATAAAAAGATAGGGCATGATGAACAAAAATACATGAAGAAACAAATAGATCACCTAACTCATCTTCTAGAGAAGAATAACATAGGTGTTCCAAAGTCCATCAAGTAGAATTCATCTACCCAAGATTCTACTAAGGCAAAAGGCAAGGGTAAGGAGAAAGAAAAGGGCAAAGCCCTTGTAGCTATAGTAGCTTCTACATCTTCATGGGTCATCGACTCGGGTGCTTCTCACCACATGGGCTCTTCACTAGTTGATTTTTCATTTTTAGAGCCTTGTAGCATAACTTCAATTAGTTTGGGTGATGACACATTAGTTTCTATTGTAGGGAGAAGATCAATTGAAATGGAAGGAGGAACATTCAACAATTTTCTAAGTGTTCCTTCTCTTTTAACTAACCTCCTATCAGTGTACCAAATCACTCACATTGGTCGAGGTATGAGAGTTGAGTTTTCACCAAATTCAGTGGCTATCAGGGAGTTGCATAGTGATACTACAGTGGCAGTGGGTAGGGCAGATCACCAAGCCAGGTTATACACCTCACATTTTGCATTAGATTCTTCTCTAACAGCATTTCTGACTCATTCAGATGGAGTTAGCAAATTATGGCATGAGCGGTTTGGCCACCTTAACTACCACTACCTTGAGCAACTTTGCAAACATGAAATGGTCATTAGCTTACCTTGTGTCTAATTCTCAAAAGGACTTTGCGAGGGGTGCTCCCTTGGGAAGCATCCTGAAGCAAAATTTGACAAAGGCAAAGCTTGGAGGGCTTCACAACCTTTGGAGTTAGTTCACAGTGATGTATCGGGACCCTTTCCCAAACCATCTTTCATAAGGGCCAAGTACATCCTCACTTTCATTGATGATTTCTCTAGGTACACTTGGATATATTTTCTCAAACAAAAGTCTGAAGTGTTTGAAAATTTTCTAGACTTTAAGGCTCTTATTGAGAAATAGAGTGAGAAATCCATCAAGGTTCTTCAAACTGATAATGGAGAGGAGTATGTCAGCATCATATTTGAGCAGTTTTTCACCATAGAGGGGATTGATTTGTAGCACATAGTCACTTACAGTCCTTCATAGAATGGGGTTGAAAAATGCAAGAATAGGTTATTGAAAGAGATGAGTAGCTGTATGATTCACTCTAAATCCTTAGCACCATAATACTGGGCTGAAGCCATCAATTGTGCTTGTTACATTCAAAGCAAGGTTCCTCACAAAGCTTTGAAAGGGATAACACCCTTTGAAGCTTGGCATAAAAGGAAACCTGATGTTGAACACCTTAGCATTTTTATATCCCCAGCCATGGCCTGCATTTCAAAGAAGAAATGCAAAGCTATGGAATGTCAGTCCAAGCCTTGCATCTTTGTAGGATATTCAGATGGTATTAAGGGATATCACCTTCTAGATCCAGTCACTCATGAGTTATTCATCGAGAGAAGTGTCCATTTTCAAGAGAGTCCTAGAGACTCAACACTTGACACTTCTTCTCCCTCATTGGATCTACTTTTTCATGATGATTCCTCATCAAATTCAGATCAGCTGCAATAGGTTCTTGAGCCAGAGACATCTTCTTCTTCAAGTTTAGACAGCGAAGACAATGATGCAGAGTCATCCACCTCTAGTCAGTCAAAGGATGAGGAGTTAGCACCTGAGTCACCCACTTTTGGGCCACTTTGGACCAGATAAACACTTGAGAATGCTGGCACTTAGGTAGGAGATCCCGTAGATGATAGACATACTAGGGGAGTTTTTAGAGAGATCCACATGCCTTATTTTCTTCAGTTTCAAATCCACAAACTTTTTGAGAGGCATCGGGGGTACCTGAGTTGGATAATGCTATGGAGGAAGAATATTCTTCCTTAATCAAAAATCACACTTGGGATTTGAATTCACTTCCTAAGGGAAGAAAGATGGTTTGATGTAGGTGGATATATCAGACCAAGTTTGTAGTAGATGGGTCGATTGATAAGTATAAGGCACGATTGGTCACCAAGGGTTTCTCATAGGTGGTAGGCATTGACTACTCAGAGACCTTTGTACCATTGCAAAGATGACTTCTATCCAACTCACGTTGGCTATTGCCACAACACATGGTTGGGATGTGCATCAGATGGATGTGAAGAGTGCCTTTCTTCATGGAGACCTAGAGGAGGAGATCTACATGGAGTAGCAACTAGGATTTGTTCAAGATTCTTCCTTCATATGTAGACTTAGGAAATATATCTATGGCCTCAAATAGGCCCCTCAAGCTTGGTATGCCAAGATGGATTCCTTCCTTCTCACAGTGGGTTTCACTAGGTGCCATTCTAATCCCAATGTCTACTTCTTGTGGAAAGATGATTAGCTCTTGATTTTGGTTCTATATGTTGATGACCTTTTGATCACCGGGAGTTCTTCATTGGCTATTGCAGTGGTGAAGGCATCTCTTTAGGATAGATTTGACATGATAGACTTGGGTTTGTTGCACTACTTCTTTGGCATTGAGATATCACAGTCAGATTTAGGGATTTCTCTTGCATAGCCTAAGTATGCTCTTGACTTATTGGCTCAAATTCACATGGCTAATTGCAAGCCATCTCTGACTCCCTTTCTATCAGGAGTCAAGCTTGAGGCTGATTGTTCTTCACCATTGGTTGATGCCACTCGGTATCGACAACTTGTTGGTAGTCCCATCTACTTGACTCACACCAAGCCCAACATATCATATACAGTGGGACTTGTCTCCAAATTCATGCAGGAACCTCATGAGCTGCATTGGAAAGTAGCTAGGAGGATCTTGCACTACATACAAGGTTCACATAGATATAGGATTCATTACAAATTTGGCATAGAGGTTAACTTGGTTGGATATATAGATTCAGACTGGGCTAGAGATTCACAGACTCGCAAGTCTACTTCTGGTTACAATTTCTCTCTAGGTTTTGGTCCTATTAGTTGGTCTAGCAAGAAGCAGAATGCTATTACTATATCATCCACAAAGATAGAGTACAGGGGAGCTATTAATGTAGCTACTGAGGATATTTAGCTTTAGGGGATATTTTTGAGTTTGGCATTCCTATTAGGTAGCCCACCATCATTTATTGTGACAACTAGAGTACTATTTAGAATTGCAAGAATCTAGTTCAGCACCAACAGACCAAGCACATATAGATTCACATGCATTTCATTTAGGAGCTTATTCATAGTCAAGTCATTGACTTGATATTTTGCTAGTCTTCAGAGCAGGTTGCAAACATCTTCACCAAGCCTTTCACTGAGAGCAAGTTCATTCATCTACGAGCTCTTCTTGGGGTGCAGTCTACATCTGTAGCAGCATCATATTTAGGGGGCCCACTAGCCTCTTCTTTCTTTTATGTCTCTCTTTTGGGGGGGGAGTTTTTTCCTACAGGTTTTATCCTTTTCTCTATCTTATGGGAGATTACATTTGTACATGGGTACCTCATCAGGCCTAGTTGTCGGGACCCATTTTTATATTTCCACACTGCCCACCTAAGCTACGCTTATGGGGTGGTATTAGTGTAGGTTTTTATTTTTTCCTATTTATTAAGTAGGGAAATTGTATTTTTTGTGTTATTTTCAAATTGCTTTAGCATCTATGTGGTGTGCACTTGTTCATCTTGTGTGATCACGTCACCATTTCACTCGCATTGGTGTGCACTTGTTCATCTTGTGTGATCACGTCTCCATTGCACTCGCGTTATCTATATTTCTTGTGCATACATGGAGTTTTCCTATATTTGTGGGATAGGCTAGCTTATGTGGAGGTGTGTGTCATAGATGTGTCATAGGTGTCATAAGAATGTCATAAGTAACTCCTTTGATGGGAGTTACTTCTCTATTCTTAGCACCCTGTCACCACCTTTCATGGAGGAGTTACTATCTATTCTTGGGTGCCTTGTCCACCTTTTATGGAGGAGTTAGGTACTCTCCTATATGTATTCCTCACTTTGGTCATCTCATGCTAATCAGATTTTATTTTTCTCCATTTTGTCTTGTGCAATTTATCTTATTGTGTTAATTTCAAATTGTTTTAGCATCTTGTGGTGTGCACTTGTTTCAACTAGTGTGATCACGTCTCCATTTCACTCACATTATCCAAATTCTAGGAATAACTCCGATAAGTCTACTAGATAAAAAACTAACTGTTATGTTTACCAAAAATCTACATAGTGAGATATCTTATAATCTAGAGTTGCAATGTGCATATGCATTCAAAGAGATTATTGACAATGGTTTAATAATCAAGAGATCCCTCGTTAACAAAAAGATCATTAAATTAGCCTCACTAAATCAAAACTAGAACTAAAATCATAATAATGTCCAAAATCAAAGTCTAGTCTAAGCACAAACATCTTAGTAAAATTAGACCAATAATTCTAACAGACCCAAGAAATTCAATTACAACAAGAATGTTATTGGTAATGGAGTAATAAATTCAAGACATGTCTAAATGGTTCAACCACCATTTTCATAACCTATGCCACATATGCACATACCTCCTAACCAACAACCTCTTTAGTATACATAACAAGCATAACAACTTAAACTAGTGCAGCTAATGCAATAAATAAAACAACCTACGCCTTTGAAAAACCCTCCTTCAAGAATAATTGTGCCTATGCGTTACATTTTTAGTAACCTTGGAGAGCCTATTGAGACTATATTTTTCAAACTTACCACAACTAATTTAATTAAATGGATTATTCTAGAAGGGAAAATTCCTAAGGGCACTGACATTCCAAACTGGTATAGGCTAAATGAATTTTGTGAATATCATCATGTTAATGGCTATAATTTACAATGGTGTGTGAAAATTAAACATGTGATCAAGAATATGATTAAAAATGGAGAGACCTTATTGGATCATCAAGCTTCCACATCTAATCAGAACCTTGGTATTGATCAGAATCCATTTCCCTAACATAATAATTATAAATAATAACAATAGTGGCCATTACAACAATAATAAAAATAGTATCAACAACCAAGTCCAAACCTAAAAAATCAACATAATCAATAGAACCAACAGTAGAACCAACAATGTGAAAATAATAGATAGAACCAAGGTCAAAATAGTACAAACAACCAACAAACCTATCACACAATTGTACATGACTACAACTCAGTTGTAGGCCATATTGCAAGAGGTCATGTTAACACAATTTACATTAATCCAAAACCAAATGCTAATCAAATAAGACCATTTCTAATCATTCCTAATCAACCCACCCATACCGATAATTCTTCCATGACTTGCAACTGTATATAGGTGATTTTACAAGTATGGATTCCCATGTTTGGACCTTATATTGATAACTTGTCATTATCCCATGGCTATGCATAAATGCATTGGTAACTAAGACTTATCCTATATATTCCCCCTCCACCATCATTTTTTAGCAACACTAATCCTGTACCTAATCTTGATCAATGCATTCATAATTCACCAGTCAAGGATTACCATACCAATGCCATAACCATCTGCCACTTTAACCATCATCTAACCAACCATTCTACCTAGGAACAAGCTATTTATTGCTATCCCAAAAAATATGTTTAACATTGTGGAGAAATTGTAAAAAATGTTAGCACAAATCTCCATTTTAGATTTATTGTGAACATCTACTATCCATAAAAACATCTTGATAGAGTTCATTGGCCAATCAAAAGTTCCCATTGAAATATATCTTGACAAATTTTAAGCTTTGGTTAGACACCTAGCTCCAAGCCAACAAATAACCTTCAATCAAAGTGATATGTTATCCCTTGGCCCACTTCATAATAACCCATTATACATTGAGGTTTATATTATGAGGCATAAAGTGAAATACATCCTCATAGATAATAGATCAGGGATGAATATTATGTCTCTTAAGCTCATCAAGATTCTTGGGTACATGATATCAGATCTCCAAGTAGAAACAATCACCATCAAAGCCTATGACAATGAAGAACAAGAATCACAAGGCACCATTAGATTGTCATTTATCATTGGGCCCTTCACCCATGATACACTTTGCCATGTGTTAGATATTGACTTGTCATATAACATGATTTTAGGTAAACCATGGATACATGAGATTCATGCAATCCCATCAACATTTCACTAGTGTATCAAGTTCTCCCATTCAGTAATGGAAGTTACCATTCTATGATATTTTCATCCATACAAGCATTGTAAACATTTAGAGGCTAAGTTCAAAATCTATAACTACCATTTCAACATGATTCCAATTGTCAAGAAGGATAAGGGGAAAGCAATATTTGTTGATTTACTATAGGCCAATTGTATTGAACCTAATACCCTTTTTAGAGACGATTACAAACCAAGTTAGTCAAGCATTAGTCCATAAATAATGAAAAATGATAAAGAACTAACTAGCTAAGCCTATCTATTCCTATGGGAATTAAAAAGGATAGAAAGAAACAAATGAAAGAAAACAACATCATACTACCTTCCCAAATGGATTCACCATACCCATGTAGCTCAAAATCATATTCTCCCTTGATCAATCATCTTTTCTTTGTCAACAATGGTGGAAAACTCCTCCAATATCTCAAGAACACTCCATAAAACCTAGGCTCATGATTCCAAATCACTAAACTAGGCTATCAATGAAGCTTGCAAACAAAATCAATGATCAAATGCAAAGGATTATAGAAATAATTTAACATTATAACTTTGCAATATTCAGGCTTAAAATTCATGTCCATAGCCTCTCTATTTATAGATTTTTGAGATTGGTCAAGATCAACCATGACCGTCCATCTCAAGATTGAGATGTGTAGCCATGGATAATCCTAATATTCAAAATTAAATCCATAATTATCTTCATCATGACATTGGAAGAATGGGCATTGAAGAGGCATGGGAGGCATTAACTAGTCATGGGTGACCCATAATCTTGATATTTGTGGCATTTATGGCCTAGGGATGTCTTCCCAAGAAATGATGTCACTTGATGATGTAGTTAATAGGAATCAATTTTCAAAAAGAAATATTGAACAACTCTCATGGAAAATATACTGAAGCTCTTGATTTGGATTAATTAGCCTTAAACAAGCTTAATCAACATTTGTGTAATTATTTGAAAATTGGCCCTCAATTAATCAAAATGGTCAGAAAGTCATTTTACTAGGTCATAATTTGACTAGAGAGGAACTAGAAGGTGATGTTAGATGTGTTGGAGCTATATTCCCATTTAGGATCTTTATAACACCAAATAACAAAGGTATGTGACATGTACCAATGAATTAGAAGAAAAGAGTGATCTACAACACTAAATGGTGATATTGTCATTTTGACTCGAAATGATCTGATCAAAGTTAGCTAGCTCATAAAATGCATTACCCTATTTAGGGATACTTTGACCTAAATTAGAATTTGTAAGTGACAAGTTTGAACCATTTAGGGCATTTTATGGATTTTGACCTAAAATATGCATTTGAGTGAAATTTGAGTAAGATTGACAATTTCAACACAAATGGTGTTAGGAATTAAATGTCTACACCCTTGATTCAATTTCCCACATACCACCTCCTAATATGTCCAATAGTTATACTATCTTGGATAATGGCCTAGGAGAGTACTTGACCCATGACACCTTTCACATTGCAAAGATTCCATAGAACCCCAAGTCTTTTAGAAGACCAAAAGCCAAACCACTCATACAATGGTAAAAAAATGGCAAAGGCCATCTGCATAGTACAACACCTATCACTTTCATACCAAACTTTGACCAAGAATAAGATCCTCTTAAAGTTGATGAATCATGGTTATATAATGAAATATTGGCTGATTGTTACAAGAGTTCCAAATATCGCATTCCTAATTAAATTATGGATAACCAAGACTGTGAAGGAAGAGGTCTCTGGTTGAATCAATAGGGAATACTTGAGCCAATTTCTATGAAAGAGTACAAAGGAACCTATGGACTTAGATTTAAATCACCTAGGGGTGACCCTATGTATCTTATTCAAGTTCCATCTCCAATGACTAGTGATGATGATATCAAAAATGAAAGAGAGTCTGATCATAACTAGTTCGATAACCTAGCCCATACCAATTTGTTTAACAATAATTCCATTTGTACCCTTCAACCTATCATTCACCATAATCCATTACCATTATACTATCCCCAACTGATAGACTAGGGTGAATAAGAATCCAACATGCCAGTTCATGAGTTTTAGATAGATGAAGCCTTTTGTAATTTTCTAGGCCTTAAGGATAATGTTATGTTGGGAGATCACAAAAAAGGGTTATCAATCAAGTTAGATCATGAATCCTATTTTAGAGAGCAATTGAACACCCTTAGCCAAAAATAAATAAATAAAACATTGAAGTTCCAAAGTGAAAACCTCTTTGAGTCACTTTCAAACCAAGGAAAGAGTAAAGATAAAGGCCTATTTATTGGTGAAAACCCATTTCAGGTATCACTAGATGGGGGTGTTCAACCTTCTTCAAATATAGACCAAGAGACCACCAATGAAAAACTTGTCTATGGGTCTAAGTTTAGTCTTGAAGAAGAATAAGATTTTGATTAAATCATTTAGGATACCAATGATGGTGAAGTTGTTTATGGGTCTAAATTTAGTCTTAAATAACAACAAGATTTTGACCACATTATTTAGGAGTTCCCACCAACATTTATTACATTTCCATCCCTCTAAATAGGGGATTCTGATTCATCATGCCTAGGATAACTTGAAGATCTAGTCCTAACAGAAGATTTTGACATTGTAAAATAGTTCAAATTTTTGCCAAATATTCTTAAAGATGGCTCAACCCTTCTATTGGAAGACACGACAGAGGTTAACATCAGGAATATATATGATCCAAAATGGATCAAGTTAGGTTCATCCCTCACTAAGGAGAAACATGAAGTCCTTACATCCCTTTTGAGGGAATTTGTAAATATATTTACATGGGCTTATTCTAACATACCTGGTTTGGACCCTACCTTGGTTATTCACCACCTTATGGTACATCTTGATGCCAAACCATTAAAATAAAATTTATGAAAAATTCATCCTTTCATTACCATACTAGTCAAGAAAAAGTTAGAAAAACTCTTGGAATTGAGATGTATTAGGCCAATCGACTATTCTAAATGGATTTCTAATGTTGTACCCATTAGTAAAAATCTATACTAATTTTAGGGACATTCACAAAGCTTTCCCCAAGGACAACTTCCATTGCTAAACATTGACATGATTATTGACTCAATAGTGGGTTATGAGATGCTTTCATTGATGGATGGATTCTTAGGTTATAATCATATTTAAATTTCACTAGAAGACTAACACAAAATAGTTTTCACCACTTCATGGGAAACATTATGTTATCAAATTATGTTGTTTGGTCTTAAGAATGTTGGGGCCACCTATCAAAGAGACATGATAGTCATATTTCATGATATGATGCATGACATTATTAAAGACTATGTCAAGGACATATTAGGTAAATCAAAGACTAGGGATAATCATCCAATAGTATTGAGGAGGATATTTGAGCGACTACATGAATATAAAAGTCAAGATCAACCCTAATAAGTGTGTGTTTGGCATAACTTCAAATAAATTTCTTGGCTTCATTATGTCTCATAGGGGTATTAAATTTGATCCATCCAAAGTATGAGCCATAACAAAAATGCCACCATTAACCAATTTAAAGTAGATTTGTAGATAGCAGGGCAAAATATAGTCTATTAGATGCTTCATATCTCAATTGGCCAATAAGTGTCATCCTTTTACACATATTTTAAATAAGGGTGTCACATTTATTTAGGATGAATATTATCAAAAATCTTTTTAATAGCTAAAGGACTATCTAGTAAATCCACTAGTTTTATTGGCTCTAATACCTAGAAAACCATTTCTTATATATATATTATATATATATATATATATATATATATATATATATATATATATATATTAGCCACATACAACACCCTAGGGTCACTTATAACTCAACACAATGAAAATGAAAAGTATCATGTCATGTACTATCTAATTCATACACTAGTTGTGTATGATCACAATTATATGCCCATTAAAAAATCTTATTTAGTTATGGTCTTCACATCTCAAAAACTGTGACATTACATGTTAAATAATAAGACCATGGTCATTTCAAAATTAGACTTTCTCAAGTATTTACTATCTAAAACATATTTACAAGGCCACATGGCCAAATGGATCATGCTTCTTAGTGAGTTTGAGATAGAATATGTGAACCAAAAATCCATCAAGAGGTGATTTCTTACAGATCACTTGTTGAAGCACCCCTTACAAACATAGAGCCACTCATATTCCAATTTATTTATGAATACATCATGACCATCATTGAAACACCTCTTAAGGAGAATCAATGGAAGCTATATTTTGATGGTTCATTCACAACACATGGATTGGGGGAATGCCTTTTATTTATCACTCCATAGTGGGATCTAATCCCTAAGTCATTAAAAATTAGATTTCCTTATACCAATAACATGGTTGAATATGAATCACTTGTAGTAGGGATTTGATAGGAAGTACAATGGAACATAGCACATGTAAAGGTTTATGGTGATTCACATTTAATCATCAATTAGGTTATAGACCACTTTCAGACCAAAGATGACAAACTAGTTCCTTATAAAGCCATGGTCAACACTCTCAAGTAGTAGATAGTTGACATCTAGTTTGAACATATACCAAGGGATAGTAATAGAATAATAGATTCCATAGATACCATTGGATATTTGATTCAGCATATAGAAACATCTAAATAATACTAATTTCTCATTAAAAATCTGATAGTACCAGTTCATGAACCATCAACCATCATAATGATCTATGATATTGTTTATCTTAGTTATACTTGGTATTTAGACCTTTACACCTATCTTCATGACCAAATTATTCCACAATACTTATCCCACAAATAATCCAATGCCTTCATCCATCATTCCCAATGTTATACCTTGAACTAACCCTATACCACCATAGTTTTCATAGAACTCTGCTTCACTATTTACCTTTAACATGATCTAAACTAGTGTTACAAGAAGTTCATGAGGGGTATGTAGCACGCACACTAGTAAGTCCATATTATTAAAAAATATCTTGCATACTGGTTACTATTGGCCAATAATGGATGTAGATGTAGCTGCATATGTGAAAATATGTGATAAATGTCAATGACATGCCAATATGATTTATGCCCTAGCCAAGACTTTGAAACCAATGTTGACACCATGGCCATTTGTTACATGAGGCTTTGATCTCATTGGGAAGATAAACCCCACTTCATCAGATGGCCATAAACATATCCTTATCACCACAAAATATTTTACTGAGTGGGTTGAATCTATACCCCTCACTTATGTAACTAGAAAGAAAATATCTAAATTCATCTTTAGACATCTCATCTATCATTATGGTATCCCTTCTAAAATTATATATGATAATGGAGGATCATTCAAGAAAAAAGATGTTGAATCTCTATGTGTCAAGTACAAGATCACATAACTTTTTTCCACAACATATTACCCTCAAGGTAACAACTAGGCTAAAACATATAATAAAGCCATTATCAACATCCTTAAAAATATTGTCAATGATGTTGGTTGTAATTGAAACCTTCAAATATTTTTTTCCCTATGGGCATACCATACCAATCACCCTACTCCCAAAGGTGTCACTTTATACTCACTTGTTTATGGTACTGAATCAATTCTTCCCATTGAGGTCAAGTTACCTTCACTACGCATCTCTTTGAAGCATGTCTTAGACAATGAATACTATCGAGTAGATCACCTACAAGATCTAGAGTTACTGTATGAGAAATGCTTGGCCACAGTGAACCATTTTCAAGCATATCAAAACTAAGTCTGTGGCCAATACAATTGACATTTGAAACATAAATAATTTGAGCTTGGTGATCTTATCCTCAAAGAGAACAAAAAGAATACCATGGATAAGAAGAAGCATAAAGGCAAATTCAAACCCAATTGGGTGGGTCCATTCATCATTGTTGTAGACTATGGCACTAGAGCATATAGGCTCACCACACTAGATGGGAATGAACTTGATGAGTCAATGAACATTATACACCTCAATCGATACTTCACTTGAGTATCTTGGTGTATTATCTATGAGGACCATTTCAAGTTATACCATATTATTAAAATTATTCTTTGTACCATACCATTATAAAATTTTATCACTTTACCATTCCACCATTCCATTCTACCATATCATTTCTATCGACGAAGCATATTTTGATCCTTCTTACCTAGCCTGTTTGACCTTGTTCATCCATTGGTTCTACTTTCAACATGAAGAATCAGATCATTTTCAATAGTTATTAAAGAATTATAGAGAGAGGCCATATTTTAGAGCAATATGAATAGAATTTTGGTAGTTACATCCTTCATTTCTTGTTTCATTCTATATCATGACTTATTTATGTGAGTTTGATTATAACTACCTTTGCGAAAATTAGTGTCTCACTAATCTTTCTACTAATTTTATCTACCTATGGGAAAATTAATATCATTGATCTATATTGTTGTTTCCTAGTTATAACTACCTATGGGCAAACTAGGAGAAATATTTGTTTATTTTTCCTTGACATACCAACTTTGCCATTCCTATGTCGTATTGTGCCATTATGCCAACTATGCTTGTTTTATTTGAATTGGCTACTACACTAGTTAGATTCCTTCACTGTAACGTGGAACTATTATGACCTTATCCCTTTTTGGGACTATGTGGCCCATGCTCAATTCTTGTTGAGGTCAGTTTAGTCCCCTTTGCCATGCTCTCACCATTTTATGAGCAATATTTTCTATACACTCTCATCATTTTGTGAGAAATTTTAGTTTAAATTCTCCTGCCATTTTTAAATCTTTGGCCATTTAGTATCTCATCATTCTCAATCAAGTTGATATGATCCAAAATTCCAAAAACATTTTAAAACAATTTAGAAAATCCAAAAACATTGACCACTTCTTTTCCTTAAGGATTCTAAGAACCCTCACTAAGTCATAAGAAATCACTTGTTCACCATCCTTTTTGTCCTTTTATCCCATGCTCTCATCATTTTATGATCTCATTTCCATATTCTTCTATCACATCTATCATGTTTTCATTATCTATCATCATTTTCTTCCATCACATTTATTGGGAGAACTACATTTGGCCTAAAGTTTTGTTGGATATTGTATCCATAGAATTATGTAGGCAACATCCACTTGCCTAGTGCATATGGAGTCAGATCAATCACCCCCTTCCTTTTCTTCTATTCCCCCATCTTGTTTGTTTATTAAGTTGTCTTCTATTTTTTAGGAATAATGTTCTTCATCTTGTTTGTGTCGCATTATTTATATTAACATGATGATTAACCATTATTTGTTTATTTGTTTTTATTTATTTATTTGTTTGTGTGCCTATTTATTTTCTTTTAGTATTATTTCCTTGACTCAGTCTATATGCATATATTGTGTGATTCCTTGTGCATCATTCTTGAGTTTATCCATATTCATACATTAACATTATCATCATGGTTTTTATCATTGGTGCATTATTTTCCATTGAGTATTGGATTGAGAGTTAGTCTTTATGCATATTTTATCCAAGTCCTCATGGTCTTCTATCATGATGCCTAACATCATGTGCTACATCAAAAATTAACTTTAGAAAGTCTACACAAAAAATGCAATAATAATATCTCCTTAAGCACTAGCTTTAACAACAATACTAACCTAAGCCAAATCATATCCCAAATAGAATAAATAAAAATGAAAGAATTGTCCTCTTTGCTAGTTTAGACAAGCATCTCCCTACTCCTAGGTTTCCTAATTAATCTTTATCCTCTATATCAATTTGACATCATCATGTTTGTAATCATCATATTTCACAAATTGTTTGATACTATCAAGCCCAATGATTATAACTATGTTTGGGCAAATAATTACACACTATCCCATTTTCATTTCAAGTAATTATGACCACCTTCAGACAAATCATTACATTTCTATCAATTTTAGGGTCAATGGTTATAACCACCTTTGGGAAATCATTAATTTTTTTTGCCCAAATAGGGCTTATTTGCCACTATCAAGATACTAATGATTATAACCACCTATGGGTAAATCATTGTATACTATCCCACTTGCATATTTCATATCATATTTATCACTATTAGGTATAATTATTATAACCACCGATGGGCAAATAATTTTACACCATACCACTTGTATTCTCAATGATTCTAACTACCTTTGGGTAAATCATTATGTTTTCATCTATTTGATCCACTTGTTTCCTTATTTTGAGGGACCATTTGCTGACCCCTTTGTCAACCACTCCCTTGAGGGGGCACCCTACAATTCATTCATTGCCATTGAATTCATAAGCACATGGAACCTTTTTATTCTTTGAGAAAATATTACTATACTTATAGTTTTCAATGCCTTCCCAAATAGGGTGAAATTGTAGACACCTAAAAGTGGCCACCAATGGCTTCATAGCAGACTTTAGACTGATTCTTACCAACCTTTGCCACTCAATCTTAAGAATATCTAAAAATCTCAAATTTGGATTCATAACATGCAATATTAGCTTATAAATCAATTAACAAGGATAAATACACACATCAATTAATTCAAATCATTCAAAATGTCAAAAATCTTAAATAGAATTAATTAAAGTGCAAAAATAAATCAAATGCCTAAGTTGAATTATCCATGAAAAATTAAAAGAATTATCAAAAAAAAAATTCAAAAATCAAATAATATCTTAAGAATTCATAATTACCTTTTGTGAGTTGTCAAATATCCAAAATATCCCACCTATACCTATTCATTGCTAATCATGACCATTTGACACTTTTTAACTCCACTGGGTTTAATTAACTCACAAAGGAAAAATTTGAACCCATTCCAAGCCCCAACTACACTCTAACTCACCTTGGGTTGGTTTTAGTTACTAAACCTATAAATAGACGCAATTGCTTATGAAGAATAAGAGCTTAGATATGATAATGTTATTATGCATGTTTTAGAGTAAGATTGCATGACAATAGAGTTATAATGCCAAAATTTGAAGCCATTCCATGAAGATACATCAATATATCAAAATCCAAATAACCATGGTGCCAAGGGGAGAAGGAGCCACACAACTCCATTTTCCAAATATCTCTTAATCACAAGCCGAGCAAGCCAAATGAAGAAATCTCTTAAAGCATTCAAGGAAGGTAAGGAGAGTATGTTTTCTTGCATTTTAGTTGTGTTTTGTCAATTATTTTTCTTCACCAGGCTCTTCCCTTTGATATAGGCAAGATAGTTTTATTCTTGTTAGTGTGTTTGTTTTATTTTTGATTTATCTTCATTGTGAAGCTAACATACGATATGACCACCCTTCTTGGATTCCTTAATCATAACTTATTTTTATCAATTAACGATATAGGGTCAAATTGGGTTGACATTATTGATTAAACTTTCAAAAAAAATTAAGGTTAGATTCAACTATATAAACACATTATTTTCACCATTTATTAGAGAGAGACAGAGTTAATTATTCATTTATGCTTCTTTATAATCTGCTCTTCCACCATTCTACTTGAGGAGTTATTGCTTAGGGTTTATACTTGGATAAGAATCTTGTCTTGTGTAAAACTCATGGATTATTTAGACTATCTTTGTGTTCCTTACAAACAAAAATAACCTCTTATGAAGCACATTTGTCTAAGGGAGAGATTGAGTCTTGATGGGTTTGTCTTCAAGGTATCTCTAACTTTACTCCTATATTTTGGTAGATAGAAGTAGCATAAGTAATGGATTTTAAATTTATTTATCTCCATGAATTAAGGTTGTA
The DNA here is from genome assembly GCA_037957365.1 of Torreya grandis. Classification (NCBI taxonomy): domain Eukaryota; kingdom Viridiplantae; phylum Streptophyta; class Pinopsida; order Cupressales; family Taxaceae; genus Torreya; species Torreya grandis. The sequence goes on along the minus strand of JARHVA010000400.1, from coordinate 5,182,181 downwards.
TATATATTCCTATTTAATTTTAATGTTTATTACTCCCACTTTGTGCCACAAGCTTTGGTGAGCACTAGATTAGGTTTTACTTTACTTTGTGACATAAAAAACATAGGACCTAGTTATTATTATTGCATGGTGTTTCTTGAATATAGTATTTAGAATCCTCTCTAGTGATGTTATTATGGTAATGGACCCATTGGTTAGTTCTATTGGATCCATCTTAGTCATGACCCCAATTGTTTAAATGTATCAACAAGTGAAAGTGTAAGTATGATTTATCTTCTCTGAACTAGGATTTATTTATAGGTCATCTACATTTTCCATTATATACAGTTACCTTAGAATTTTTTTCATGTTATGATAGAAGTTATTGATAAATGTGTTATCATCATTGTGAATACAATGAAATTTCTTACAATGGTATCAATAATCAAATAGGAAAAGCTAGTGAAACATAACAAGGACCCTAAAATAAGTAGCTAGAAGAATATCAATGAAAACAAAAGGCTAGTACCCATGTGTCAAATTATGAATACACATGTAAGGAATGACATATAGAAGAATAATTTTATGTAAAATAATATAGTACAATATAAATGTATCAATGAGGCTGAAATATTAGTCATACAAAAAATAGATGGTATGGTACAAATGTGTATTATATAAACAAATATCAATCTCAAGGAGTGTGCTAAAATGTATGTATCCTTTTATAATTTCATGAAATAAATGCATAAGGATATACATGTACACAATAAATATATTTATACTCCATGCTAATAAAAATACAATATGTGTGTGTGTGTGTGTGTAAAGTGGCTCTATATAATAACTAGAGAAAAATCTATCAATATGACATCATGCAATATTCATTTGTGTATAGAAATGCGCTCCCATTGGTGAGGCATAAATGAGTTCAAAAACATATATAACCTGAATATCATGATTATCATCCACTCAAAGCATACCATGATATGTGTGAAAAGCATGATTATAGTAAAACCTATAGTATATGTAAGATAGGCAATATATGCATTGTATGAATAAGATGGAGGTAAAGGAGACTTTGATTTTTTGTATTTTATGAATTTTTTTGTATTTTATTTATTTTTTTGTGACTTTGATGTTGATTTCACACATTAATGTATTTATAATGATGTACCAATTAAGTATTAGATGTATGTATGACTAGTTTATATGTGTTACTCAATGTGTAGTCATGAATGTATAAATATGACATACAAAGTGTTGAAAGTGCCATGTAATAAGTAAATAAATTATAGATCATAAATAATATAATCACCATGAATGATGAAGCACAAATCCAATGGTTACTTTAAATAACTGTCGTGATCCATATATGTAATATGTAGTGGCATTTTGAATATATGGTAACACTCTCGAGTAAATGAATAAGTGTATTGAAACTATATTAAATTAAAACAAGTAATAAAAATTATAATACAAGGAAAATGTCATAATATGTATTCATTTAAACCCATGTTATGCCTTGTGAGGTTCATATTTTATATTTACCCTAAATTCTATTTTATTAAAAATAAGGATAAATAGTTACAATGAATAAATCTAACAATATAGTTGTGAAAGTAAAAAAAAAAAGATTTATCTAATTGGCTATTAATAGAAATGACACAAAGTGATAAATTATTTAAGCTATGAAATTAAAGTACAAAGGACAAGAAATGATCACACCTAGTTGCAGCTATAAATATCTAGATCTAGAATATGATGATGTCTATGGTATATGTTATGCTCCTAGAATATGTGTTTCCTAGGTAATCTCATGCTCTACATGGGTTTGACATGGGCAAACTTTCACTGAATTAGCTCACATTGTCAGGTCTAGTTGTCTTTTGTTGATTCCAACCTATGTAAAATTTTTCACTTTGATCTTTTTGTAACTAGTTTGATACCTAATTTTTTATCTTCTTGTATGCTAGTTTCATTGTTTTGTTATGCAAAATATAGTGAATTGTTGATTCCTTATCTTTACCTATATTGACACTCAAAACAAATAAGGGGTTACGGAGTTAAGAAACCACCAAAGTAGTGTTTTAAATTACATATCCCACATGTGATAACTTTATGTAGTTTTGAGCGAGTGTAAATGTAATATCTCAAGCAAGGGTTATGAACCTCCTATTCCCTATAAGTTATGATGCAACTACATGAAAGATAAAACCTTAATTTATTATAAGAGGATGAGGAAAGATGAAGGTAAAAAAACTCCCTCACATATGTGTAAGATATGACTCAATTAATATTAACTTGAAGTAGGAGGAATGATCAATTTTGGTGTTTGTCTCTGCTATAGGTCTTGATCCCTAATAATCTAATTTTTATTCTAGGTTGATCTCCCTAAAATAAGTTAGGATAAAATGTATATATATGGTGTTATTAAGATGATTTATGCACATAATCTAAATTTATAAATGATAAGGAGTAAATTTAAAGATGCATGATTAGTATCAATAGGAAAATAGGCACATAAAGGTAAATGGGGTAGACCCATGTAGGGCATGTTTATCTATAATAGACTTGCATGGGGAAAAATTCTAACATGGGTTTAATATAGGCTTATATATCAATGAGTAGCATGATAAAATATGAAAATCAATCTAATAATGCTAATGGATATATTACTATAAGTGTTAGATGTGTTTTTAATGCTTAAGGGATAAATAGAGACCAATGTGGGGTCGTAGAAGTATTAGATATGTGAAAAGTACATAAGTAGGCTAAATATGAAAAATTAGGGATAATACACTATAAAAAAGGGTCTTGTTCCAAATTTAGGTATATACTAGATGATTATAAGGATCAGATTCACCTAAAATAATAAATATTAGCTTATGTAATCTAAGGATCAAGTTCATCAAAATGTTTTATGTGGATGATGAACAAGTGTTTAAAACACAACACCAATCGCATAAAATGAGAGGGGATATTCAGAAATTATATATATAAAATACCTAAATTTATGATTTATATCAAGTGAATGGAAGTACCTTGAATAATTAATGATTGAAAAGGGAAAGATAAAGATGTGTTCCTAATTTTTTACTTACTAGAGATCTAATAAAGACTGAAAGTACAAAAAAGAGGAATCTAAAGGAGTGCATAAGATAATCCAAAAGTATACAGTGATCTGTGATAATGACTAGAATTACATCATAAGAAATTTGCAATCCTCTAAAAATGGCCAACCTATTTTGATTTTGGTTATGTAAGTCTCTGTGGACCAATTTTTTTTAAACTCTTCATTAATAGATTATGTTTAGAAAGATGTCTCCAACAATGTAATTGATTCATGTATATATCATAATTCTTTATCCTTTTCTTTATCTCATGTCCACAACAAGAAGTCAAAAAAATGGTGTTCTGGTTGAGGGATCAGCTTCAATCAACCCCCATCCTACCCTTACAATAGGTTTATAATTTGAAACACAAAACTCATACATGTCAATAAGAAAACCATTTGTATGTATAGTTCCCACCAATTTCCATATGAGATGTAGGCTAGTAAAATATACTATATGATCTTTCACTAATGTAATCTTTTAGTATAAGTATGAAACCACAAGCCTTTATAAAATAGAGAGTGACATAAGGATAATGTGAAGGAATAAGTGTGTGATATGTACTTGATGGATTAAGTATTGTACATATGGAAACCAACACACTAACCTTATGCACTCAACATCCCAAGATCAAGTTGATATATCCAGAAGAAACATGGGTCAATACAGTTAATGATCTAGATAAATGGGTTGAATGGGTTGAATAGGTTGGGTTCATTGAATTGGACAAGCTTGTTCGATAGGATGGGATATAATTTCGTTTATGGACTATAACATACTAAATGGTGTGCTCTTTTATAGTAATATTCTTCTACTATTTTATAGTTTCATTTAATGCAAATGATTTTTTAAGGATGACGAATTCTCTAATGGCCACACTCTAGGAGGACTAGATAGCATAGCTCTAGATCAATGTTACTTTATTTTAATGGATAAAATTTAGGTTGAATTACTTTTGGTATTTTTTTGATTTGTTTAGGTTGTTCTTGTCCTAGCCATGTCATCCATAAAATTTAATAAATGGTATTGTGCTAGACCTGATGATGGAGAGTCAAATCAAATGTGAAGGTTAATTAATTGGAAGACTAACAAATAAATTTTCCTAGATAAATGGGCTTCATAAATCTATTTTGTTCATCTAATGCCTCAAATTGACTATTTATTAGATGGGATAATGGTTTTGATCAAAAGAGCTCTAGTCAGAGATCAGATTTTATATCACTTTTTTTATTTTTTCTGCCTGAATGAAGGCAACTACTAATGGGAAACCTCCTATCCTATGTGGATGTGCTTGTTATGGGAGCATCATCAAGGATGTGGGATGGATGTGTTGGATGATGATTAAACTAAAATCTAAATTTTATTTTAAAAGGTATGTGTGAGTCTTTAGCTAACACTTACAAATTGAAAGATTAATATAAATAAACAACTAAAACAAATTCATATAAGTAAACAAATAATTCATATGTAAAAAAGCACAAATAAATTACTATACATATCCAATTAAAATATTTATTGGTTCTTTAAATACCTAATCATATGAAAAATAATGCAAACAAAACTATACTTTTATCTTTTTAATATTTATGTATGCAAAAATAAAACTAATTAATGAATAAAATGAATGTCAAAAGTGGGTGATTAACTAATATTTTTGTATTTTTAGAAATAAATAATGCATAGCTGAAAGTGATTTAATTAAATGCTTTTTCTTTTTTATTTTTAGAATTTAAATTAAATACATAATTTAGAGCTAAAGATGAACTACTTAAATGCTTTTGTATTTTTGTATTTTCATATTTTGAGATGCAGAATGTAAAGTTAAAAATGACACATTTAAATGTTTTTTCCTTTTGTATATTTTCATAATTGTGAGTGTTGAATGAAAAGTTGAAAATGAACTTTTTAACTAGACATACAAATTAAAATATTAAATGTAAATAAAATTAAGGGCTACTAAAAGGGCTTTGAATTAACATAAACTTCTATTGTAGCTAGATTGGTGGAAAATTAGACCCTAGTTTTCACTCGATGATTCTAGTATGTTGTTGGAAACAAAAAAAATACATGAAAAGTTTATGTAATAAATAATAAATAGAGGAAATGTTGTTCGAATGAATGATGTGCAATTATGGGTTGTTGTGTAAATATTTTATGTTTATATAATAATAAAAGTCAAATATTTATGTGCTTTGGCAGTTGAAGACAAAGGAAGAAACTACCTATAATAGAAATGAAATTAAAATAACACTCAAAAATATTTAAAACTACATTTAAGGGCTTACATAGAAAAATTATTTTATTCATTTATGTATTTAACCCTAAAAATATAGATTGGATTTATGTTGTCATTAATTTTTACACTTCTTAATAACACCCCCAATCGTGCTCTTATAGGTGATTAGAGGTAATCCAAAAAAATAAGGACAATACAAAAATTTAGAATAAAGAAACTAACTTCATATCCCAATGGACAAGGCTTGACAAACCCATTCATAATTATTAATTACATGAGAAATTGTGCATAATGAATTTTCAAGAATTAGTGTTCATCAAGTTTGACATTCATTGCATCCAATGTTGATTACATTCATAGCTCACTGGATTTGAGCTTAGTAGTTTATGTTTTTGGAATATATATTGAGACATGGTGCTTATTGTTCCTCATCAAAATACCTTTCCAATGCATTGAATGAGATCCAAAACAAAGTTTTTATGTGAAATATATGGAGAAGGGGAACTTGGACCCTATTTTGTAACTACAATAACTTTGACTTTCTTTCGTAACTACCTCATTTTGCACTAAATCTACACCTCAAAGTTCCTCAAGAAAATATATTGGGTTTGGGACCATAAGTCCTTAAGATAAAATGTTCCTCATAAAAATAAATTTCAAATGCATCAAACAAGAGATAAAATGGATTTTGTATGTGAAAATTATGGATAGGGGCAACTTAGACTCTACTTTTTGGTTATAGGTACTTTGACCTGCTTTTGCAACTATCTCCTTTTGCACTACATCTAGGCCTCAAATTTACTCAAGAAAATCTATTGGATTTTGGACCATGAGTCCTTAATATAAAATTATCTTCATCAAAATACCTTTTAAATGAATTGAATGAGAGATAAAATGGATTTTAGATGTGAAATTTATGGATAATGGGAACTTGAACCCTACTTTACAACTACAAGAACTTTAACCTACTTTTGTATTTACTTCCTTTTGGATTGATTCTAGACCTCAAAGTTCCTCAATAAAATATATTGGGTTTGTGACCATGATTCCTTAAGCTAAAATTTTCCTCATCAATATACCTTTATAATTCATTTAACGAGATCCAAAATAGAGTTTGGATGCAAAATTTATGGATGGGGGAACTTGGACCCTACGTTACAGGGTTCAGATCTCATCAGCATCATTACATGGTGTTAGTATTTTGAGTATAACCTTTTAATTGTTGATCTAATCTATGATCCATTTATGGCATTATAAGTATAGTTATAATTTATATATATTGAAGGATGGATTGTATACATGAATTTAGATGGACCAGATGTAGACAAGGTCAAATATATGATGAATATATTTGAAGAGGATATCAATCAACATGGACCAGATGTAGACAAGGTCAAATATATGATGAATATATTTGACAATGATAGAAATCAAAAAGTGATAGAAGAAACTCCTTGATTTATAATTTTTAGAACTAATTGTTTATAGTTTCTTTTTTGCAATTTTAAAATTGAGTTTTGGCATTGGTATTTTTGTAGTTTTTAAGATAAAGCATGTGCACTTTGAAAAGGTCAAAGTTTACCTTTAAAATTACAATTAATTCTATTTTTAGGAAAATGATTTATTAATTCAAAGGGGTGAATGATTCTACCTTATATTTTTTAGGAGGTTTTTATTCTTTTCTTTCAGTGCTTGAGTGAGAACATGTTACAAATTTCTATGTACATATACTTTTCTAGATTTATGAATATGAGAATACAAAAAAGTATGATGAATGTTTCTTTGAAGAGGTGTTAATGTTCTTTGGTTATTTAATGTGCTTTATTTTTAATAGGTAGAGGGATTCATTAATGCTTCAATGCTTATTAGTTGCATGCAAATCTTTGATGATGCAAACTTTGGTGTTGTGAATCTTTTTGGATGGACTTTGTGCCATATGCATGAAATATGAATGTAAGAATGACCTTTTACTTCCATATGACCTTCATCCTCCATGCATTTGTTATATGTGTTATTATTTTCATTTTAGAGAAAGGTTTATTATTAATTTTATATTTACTTTTTTGGGTTACTCAAATGGTGCTTTGCATTTACTCTCTTATGGGTTTCTCCTCTTTTTCCTTCTTCTCCCATCTCCCTCTACTTAATTTCATTTTTTTCCCTTTTATTTACTTTTCATGAGTTCTATTTAAAATACAAAAAAAAACCCCAAAAAGACCCATATATAAATAGGTTTATTCCCCTCCCAAATGTAAATTAAAATCACCCTTTTCATGTTTATTTCTCTAATGTTGTAAGCTTATGTTGATGCCTGTTAGGCAAGTCACTAAAATTAACAAAGAAAGTGCAGTGACATAAAATCTTGCCAATAAATTTTGGCAACTTCATTGGGGATCAAAGTGTTTTTTTCATTCAAATTCCAATATTTCAAGTAACCTCCCTCAGAATAGAGGCTGGCGACTCTGTTGAAGTGAAGTACATGGTTCCTATCACTTTTTGATTCATGTTATGGCATTGGTTTTACTTTTCCCATGGGGAAACCATTTTGGTCCTTTGGATTTATCTCAATACAACAAGTTACCTAGAGGTTCAAGGAAGAGATTTATAAATTTATATGGAGAATACTAACAAGATGGAAATGATCACATTTGAGCTTTCACTATGGCATGTGGCATTTTGGGAGTTCATAAATAAGATGTCTCTATGAGACTTTTTATTGAAACCCTCATTGGACTTTTTGTTGATTGGTTCATGCATTTTAAGTATGGATGAATTATAGATTGGAAAATCACAAAAAATAAGTTTCTAAATAAATTTAAACCAGCCTTAGATGTATGTACATTGTTGTCTAATTTTTCAAAATTCAGAAGAAAGAAGGAAAAACCAGAAGATAATTTATGGAATTATTCAATAAATTATTGGATTCAATTCATTATACCAATAAACCAAGTTCCAATAATAAAATCTACATATCCATTGACACTTTACATCTAGAGATTAAATTTATATTGAAAAGGAAAAAGGTTTGTGATGTGGATGATGCACAACTACAAGAAATTGAGATTGAATATAGTTTGATTTTGTTTGGGAAGCTAAAGAAACATGATGTAAAATATATTTCAAATATATAAAATAGTGAATACATAATGGGACATGTCACAAAGAAGTAAAATTTCATCATAGATAATTTACTTTCTCCATACAAGATAAGTCAATAAGAAATTCATAGTCATATACAACACTATTCAAAAATAAAATAATGTAAAACACTACCAGTATCCATTGATTATATCAAATATACAATTTTAAGTGAAAAAGATTTTTCTTTGGAGCCTATAATTGAACCACAAGATGGAAAATCCATTGGAATATATAATTTATGGTGTGAGGATAATGAATATGAATCATAAATATTTCCCTATGATGAAGATAATTCCAACCTTTTAGTTCCTCATTAAAACAATGCTCATGGTTTTATCTAATCGAAGAATTTAATAGCACGTTATAAATTTTTAATATTTATATGCCATAATATTTGTATTGGAGCAACAAAAATAATGATAAAGGTTGTAAAAAGGAGAAATTAAGACTTAAAAGGGTCATTAAAAGAAAGGAGGATCACCATTTTTTTAACTATAGTCATCTAAAATGTCATTTCAATGTAATGAATGTCACTTGAATGCAATGAGTGTCACTAAAGACCACTTTATCCCTAGTTTAGCCCTAGACCTATCTTAGGGCCTCTTTCAATTCTTATAAAACTTTCATGTGGATATAACCCATCCCTATATGTACCAAAAGTAATCCCATACCATCTCCTATGCATCCAAACCCCTAGTGTACCAAATTATGCCACGTGAACACTAATCCATCCCTTTAAACACTAGTGTACTGCACTAGTGACCAAGGGACTGCACTATTATTACTTACATCTTTTCTCCTCCAATGGACATATTTTCATTTCCCAAGACACCTTAGGGTCATCCTAGACATATTCCCCATCTTGATAAACACTAGATTAGTATATATACACCACTTTTATCCCTTTACCCACCATATGTAAATTAGATGCAAATATATACAAACAATATTAGAAATAAGTTGTAAATCAAGGTCATCAATCCCTATTCTTCCATACTTATGCATACATCCATCTAAAATAATCCTAAGCTTAGATTAATCAAATTTATAGTCTGAATTCACACTCATATAACTCAAATCGACACTCATACTAGCATTCACTTATACTTGCACCAGCACTTAGATTGGGAAAACTACATCTAGCTTGATCCCCTCTCAATGTATTGGTATGTAGGCAACTTTCAACATAGTAGGGTGTTGAGGTCATGTCCATCCATCCAACTAACATTACACTTTTTATATGTGTGTTCCTCAAATACCCTAAAAATATGGAGGTCTAGGGTTTTGCATTCTAAATCAATCAAAAATAGATAAAAAATAGTGATCCAACACTCAGGCACATAGGAATAGACACCTTGAATTCAAGCAAAGGTCCACCCAAAAGCTCACAGTCTCTACCTACAAGGGACACTAACACATTATGCTATTATCTAGAGGATTGTGCTACTATCAGGGATGATTTTTGACTTTAGATTATTATTGATGACACCTTACTCAATCTATGAACTAATTTCTAGCATATAAACTATCTATATCATTTAGTTTCCATTTAAGTACATCTTTATGTAGTTCATTTCTATTTTTAGAATAATTAGATTAAGTCAATTATAATACAAATTAATGGTTGTATTTATTGCATATTTATTCCCTCATTTAATTTTTCAACCCTTTAACAACCTAAGGTTTTAAAATCCATAATCCCCCTTAAAAGTTAAATCATTTGGTGAACCCAATTTACTTCAAATAGCACAAAAAACCTAGCCCTAGATGCTACTAAGGTTTTTATCCTTCTTTTTCCTATTTCCATTTGTTGTGATAGGATTTTCATATTTCATATATTCTATCATTTTGTTTACTATATGCCATCTAAAAAAGTTATATCTCTTCCTTTAAGAAGAAGTGTTAGGCTTAGTGGTAACCCTATTGAGCATACCCAAATTCCTTTTATTTGAGCCTATAACATGGACAAAGAACTAGTTATAACCCCCCTCATTGATATTTCAAATCCTAATTATGTGGAATTTAATGATAATACATCATAACATGAGCAATAAAATCAATATGTCGATGATACACAAGATAGGACTTAGGACACACTACCTCCTCCCCCCCCCTTGATGATGATATTCTAATAATTAATAAATATGAGGTCTTATAAAGTATTAGACATAGAATTCAAGAATAGCCCTATTATCATACATAAATTTGTCAAGTCATAATGGAAATCAATAACACATTGCTTGGTCAAACCTCTAACCTCACAAATACTAATATTATTAGACATAATATAGGGGCAACTCAGACTCTATAAAAATTGGATACAACTAGCCAACCTTCACCTGTGGCACAACCTCTTATAGCTAATACACATCCCTTTTCTTTAGATGTACAATTATTTAGATGAGAGATAAATTCTCTATAGTCTAGGTGTTACTTCTTCCATAGGGTTCTATTATAACATCTTATGCCTTGGACTCTCATATACTCCTACATACACTTTTGGCATAGCATATAGTGGTAACTCCTTTAGCATATGGATTTGTAGCACCCAAGCTTAGTTTGTATGATGGTAAGGGTGACACAGAGTAGTATTTACAAGTTTTCTATGCAACATGTTTGGACTAAATATCTAATGATTGGCTCCTCACTAAGTTTTTCCCTCATAGTTTTAAATACTATGCATTGAAATGGTCTATGATCTTACAAATCAATCCATCATACCAATCAATCCACTAGTAGATATGTTTTTGTCACACGTTTTGATCAACATTAGTGAAAAGGTTTCTTATGCTCAAGTTGCACAACTCAAGCAAAAATCTAATGAGCCAATAGTTGAATATGTCCTATGATATAAAAATATATTAGCAAAGATGACTATCCCCATGGTAGATAGAGAAATCCAAGACATATTCAAATATATTTTATTACCAGCATTACATGAATTTATTCTATTTAATAATTTTCCATCATTCACAAAGTTATGCCATACAATGAAAGAGTGGGAAGTCAAGCTTTTCTCTATAGTGAAGTTAAAGTACACAACTAGATCAAATTCAAATAGTAAGAGTTCCAATAATCCCCCAAACAAGGTGAGGTCCACTAAAAATAAGAATGATCAAAAGATAATAGTTAATGTAGCTTCAAATCTAGCTCCTCACATAGTTTTATAATCTCCTCCAAGGAGACCCATCGCACACCTTATCGAATCACCATCACATGTTCTTCAACAACTCTTGGAATGCAACATCATATCTCTCCCTCCCATCAAAGAGGTTGATACAACTAGGCATTTTCTAAGGAATTATGATGCCAATGCATTTTTAACTATCACAGGGCACTAGAACATAATATAAATAGATGCATTTGTATACAAAATAAGATAAAAGATTTGATATATGCTGATATCATTGATGTTGTCATTCTTACAGAGGCATCTAGACCATAATAAACAAAAGCAAAAGCATTAATTTATTTTTAGATTCATTTCAAAAGCACATGACTAATGAGACATTAGGCACTTCAAGTGTTCATTATATATATCAAGCATAGCCACCACCATCATCTTATCATACTAATATAGTGGACACACACCCTCTACATAATATCATCAGGGTGTATCATACTATAATACCATCTAGACCTCTCATCACTTTCTTAGAGAAAGAGATAGTTGACTATGATAGATTTATATGCACTCTTTGTATAAGATTACATTGATCATCACCCTATTCAAAGTGTCATGGTGTATAATGGGTTAAGTGTTAACATATGTTAGTACACATTTCTATAATACTTGGTTTATTTAGTGTAGGACATTTCTCAGATAGATATAATTATTTATGGCTTTAGTGGCCATGTTTAGAGCTCAATCAAGGAGATAGTACTTCCATTACAAGTTAGTCCCACACATGTGGTGATCATATTCATAGTCATATTTAATGTTGTCACATTTGACATGTTATTAGGTAGGCCTTAGATATAGTAGCTTCAGTATGTCCCATCCATTCTACACAAATGTCTCAAATATATACATGTTAATCAAGTGGTTATAGTTGAGGGCCTTCCATATAAATATCCTTTACTTATTCCACAACCAATTATATAGAAATCACCAGTTTCAAATTCAAACATAGATTTTATTAGCACACATTAGATATTAGTTGAGCCACCAATGTAGATGAGGTCTACTCCTATAACATTACCACATATGCATTCTCTACCATGGAGACATTTATTAGAAAGACCCCTACATCATATATATGTTGTGGATTTAAGAGAGCCTCTCTCTACCCCATTAACACATAGATTAGTGATAAATCATAGAGCATACATTCCAGTTATAGCTCCTTCTACTAGATGGGTCCCCAAGCACTCTATAGTTCACAAGCATGTTCAATCAATTTCATAGATTCATATCCCCATTCCATAGATATTTTCTACTATAGATCACTCAGTACATCCAATTCTTTAATCTTAGATACCTCATCACATAGAATGCATGATGACTCTTCCTCTATTTGATACATGACACGTTGATTGTGAGTCTCTTGTGAGACTCATCAATTAGTATTATCTCTCCTTGTGTATATAGTTTATGCTCAGAAAACATAAAAATGATATAATATGTTTAAAAATATAAAAACATTTAAATATTACCCAAAAAATACAAAATTTTGGATTGTATCCATTCCCATGTTTACATTCCTTATATTTTATAGGTACTACATACGGTAGCTATATTAGTATAGTTGATTGTATCATACATACATGCTTCACTTGTTCTCTTCGATTGTTCACAAATTATTACATGACTCAGGTCTATCACATAGATCTAGATATGCTATTATCCACCTATTGGGGGAACATACATAGATACATATATTTAGAAATGATACATTCACTCATTCTATACTCCATATCATAGATTTAACATTATTTATATCTTGATATTGATCATCCTATACTACAAATATTTTTTACCAACTACTACTATAGACTCAACTTATGCACATCTTTGATCTTATACAAATTTGTACCACATGTTTATGCATACTTTCATTTATTGTTTTCCTAATTTAGATTTAATTATGTCTCTTTGCTTCTACATCTACTTGAGGGAATTTTAATATGCCATTTTTCTACATCCCTATGCCAATTATTTCATTATGTGTATGCTTTGGACATGTTCCCATGTCCTTATGTGAGCCTTCTTGATTATGTATACAAATATTTGAACATGTCCTTCTCTGTGGCTCTAATCCAACCTTGATTACTCTATGCTTATGTGGGAATTTTAACATGTCTTTATATTTTTGTTATTTATCAAACTTGGTGACATATGCCCATGTCCCTTATATTATGGCCCCTTGGCCAATTTTTAATGCCTCATGTGTTTGTATGCATGCTTTAATGTATACATCAAGGCCATGACACTTATCTCTTGCTTGTTACATTCACTTAGTTTGTGAGGCCATGAGGGACCTCATGCATCTCCCATTCCTCAAGTTCCTTGATGGACATCATGCCCCATCCCCTTAGGTAGTTACTCATAATATACTCAGATTTGTCATCCCTATACATTCTTACATTGTTTTATCTATGTTGAAAACCTTGTGAATGCTAGATCTAACATGCATCATGCATTACCAATGTATGCTTAGATTATTCTTACATATTGATGTCATATACACACATTATATTGGTTTATCACATATATATCATATATTTTTAGTCTAACACACATAATGCAGAGCTTTTATTTTTAGGATAGTTATTACACATGTTCAACAACTTCCCTAAAAATATAGGGCATTCACAGGGGTTTTCTTTGAGATCATGCCATCTAGGTGCACTCACAACATAGTTTTCATCATGCAGACATAGATTACATAACTAAAAATCAAGAAAACATAGTGGAAAATAGTAAGACACATATCAGATTTAGTTTGGCATAGAAAAAGAATAGAAGGACACTAACATGACACAAAGAACACTAGCATAGTGTACTACTAGCCAAGGGATTGTGCTACTATCCAATAGCCCCAAAAATAATAAATTCTATATTGGCTAAAAGGTACACCAATTATATTTTAGGTTTGCATGGTATCATTTAGATTATGAGTTATAGTCAATTTATTCTCATATTTACACATAATCATACTAGTTTGCTCAAATTAGGGGCTTCATACATGGCATGATCACTCTTATTTTAATTTTAGATATGATTAGATACAAATTATTATAACTCACTCCAAAATCCATATGTATAGATATCAAAATTTGGGGTATGTGTGTGGCACATTATTTCCATTTTCTCACTTGCGTACCAGTTGATCAAATGGAATGGAAAAATCCATGTCATTATCCATGCTTATACTCTAGACACCATTTTCACCAAGTTCACACCAAATTGATGTCTTATTCCATCTACAGTGGTTGGCATTACTGAGTAGTCCCTAAGCTACATACCCAAGTACCCAAGAGGCCTTTGATTCATTTTTCATTTTATATTTTTTGGGTGGTCCCAAATCCATCCTATAAGTTTAAGTTACATTATGCAGCTTCAATTACATTACATAGTTTCATTATAGATGCATCTAGTACCCATGGGTAGGCAATGATGGAGTCATAGAACTTGAGTTCTTGAGCCACCTACATATGAGGGTTGGATAATCCATCAGTCCAATCCAAGTTATTCACAAATTATGATCCATAAAATAGGGGTGGGTAATGATGGATTCAAAACCATATTAAGTTATTGAGCCACCCATACATGGGTATTGATCAAGCCATCAGCTAGTCTAAGTTATTCACCATTTTATCTCCATTTATATACACACACAATATGTCACTAGGTTTTATCATTATTTAATATACCCAATAGAGTGTATTCATTCATTTCCTCTTTCTTTCATCTCTTTACTCAGTTTTGTCTTTATTTTTGATGTTTCCTAAGAACTAATTATTTCATGTTTCATTTTTTAGAGACATAATGGAGCACACTTCATAGACTCAAACCTAGATTCATGGAATTCACCTTTTAGGTAAATTTGGTTACATTTATTTTATTTTATCCTAATCATTTCACTTTTCTACATTTATATAATAAAGGTGGGGAAAATTTAATCATCTAAAATGTCAATTTAGTGCAATGAATGTCACTTGAGTGAAATGAGTGTCATTAAAGATGACCCTATCCTTAGATTATCCTTAGACTTATCTTAAGGCCTCTTTTGATCCTTATCTAGAATTTTTGCAGGTATGATCCATCCCCAGTTGTACCAAAAGTAGTTCCAAACCATCTCGTAGGCATCTAATCCCTTAGTTCACCAGATTATTCCACCTAGACATTAGCACAACCCTTTGGACACTAGCATAATGTGTTAGTGACCAAGAGACCACACTATTATCCCTTATCTCTTTTCTCCTCCAATGAACATATTTCTATTTATCAATACACTTTAGAGTTAGCCTAAACCTATTATGCATACTGTTAATCACTAGATTAATAGATACACCACATTTATCCCTTTACCAACTAGATGTAAATCAGATATAAATTTATACAAATAAGTTATGCAAATCAAGGTCTAGGGTTTTGCATTCAAAAAAATAAAATACAATGATCCAGCACTCACCCATCTACAACAATCCTAAGATTAGATTACTTAAATTTCTAGTTTAAAGTCACAATCAAATCACTCAATATGGCACTCATACTAACATTCACTTATACTTGCACTAACACTTATATTGGGAGAACTACATTGATCTTGATCCCTTCTCAAGGTATTAGTATGTAGTTAAATTTCAACACATCAGAGTGTTGAGGTCATGTCCAGCCTATCCATCTAACATTACACTTTTTCTACTTGTGTTCCTTAAATACCCAAACAACATGGAGGTCTAGGGTTTTGCATTCTAAATAATTCAAAAATAAAAAAAAATATAGTGATCTAACATTCAACCATCGACAACAATCCTAAGTTCAAATTACTCAAATTTGCAGTCTATAGTCACAATCAAAGCACTCAAGTTGGCATTCATACTAACATTCACTTATATTTTCACTAGAACTTAGATTGGAAGAACTACATTGGTCTTGATCCCCTCTCAAGGTATTGGTGTGTAGGCAAATCTCAACACACAAGGTTTTTGAGGTCATGTCCAACCTATCCATCTAACATTACACTTTTTCTAATTGTGTTCCTCAAATAACCTAACAACATGGAGGTCTAGGGTTTTGCATTCCAAATCATTCAAAAATAAATAAAATACAGTGATCTAATACTCATCCATCTACAACAATCCTAAGCTCAGATTACTCAAATTTCCAATTTAAAGTCACAATCAAATCACTCAAGTTAACAATCATACTAACATTCACTTATACTTACACTATCACTTAGATTGGGAGAACTACATCAATCTTGATCCGCTCTCGAGGTATTCGTATATAGGCAAATATCAACACATCAAGGTTTTGAGGTCATATACATCCTATCCATCTAACATTACACTTTTTCTACTTGTGTTCCTAAAATACCCTAATAACATGGAGTTTTATGGTTTTGCATTCAAAAACAAAGAAAATACAGTTATCCAACACTAAGCCATCTATAGCAATTTTAAGATAAGATTACTCAAATTTCTAGTCTAAAGTCACAATCAAATCACTCAAGCCGACACTCATACTAACATTCCCTTATAGTTTCACTAGCACTTAAATTAGGAGAACTACATTGGTCTTGATCCCCTCTTGAGGTATTGGTATGTATAAAAATCTCAACACATTAGGGTGTTGAGGTCATGTCTATCCTATCCATCTAACATTACACTTTTTCTACTTGTGTTCCTCAAATACCATAATAACATGGAGGTCTATGGTTTTGCATTCTAAATCATTCAAAAACAAATAAAATATAGTGATTCATCACTCAACCATCCACAATAATCCTAAGCTCAGATTACTCAAATTTATAGTTTGAAGTCACAATTAAAGCATTCAAGTTGGCACTCATACTAACATTCACTTATAATTGCACTAGTACTTAGATTGGGAGAACTACATCTATCTTGATCCCCTCTCAAGGTATTAGTATGTAGGTAAATCTCAACACATTGGGGCATTGAGGTCATGTCCAACCTATCCATCTAACATTACACTTTTTCTACTTATGTTCCTCAAATACCCTAATAACATAGAGGTCTAGGGTTTTGCATTCCAAATCATTCAAAAACAAAAAAAATATAGTGATCCATTACTCAGCCATCTATAATAATCCTAAGCTTAGATTACTCAAATTTCTAGTTTGAAGTCATATTCAAAGCACTCAAGATGGCATTCATACTAA
This sequence comes from Torreya grandis, assembly GCA_037957365.1. Taxonomy (NCBI): domain Eukaryota; kingdom Viridiplantae; phylum Streptophyta; class Pinopsida; order Cupressales; family Taxaceae; genus Torreya; species Torreya grandis. Next base: position 5,164,356 of record JARHVA010000400.1, on the reverse strand, counting down.
CATTCACTTATACTTTCACTAGCACTTAGATTGGGAGAACTATATCGATCTTGATCCCCTCTCGAGGTATTGGTATGTAGGAAAATCTCAACACATTAGGGTGTTGAGGTCATGTCTAGCCTATCCATCTAACATTACATTTTTTCTACTTATGTTCCTCAAATACCCTAAAAACATAAAGGTCTAGGGTTTTAAACTCCAAATCATTCAAAAATAAAAAAAATATAGTGATCCAAGACTTATCCATCTACAATAATCCTAATCTCAGATTACTCAAATTTCTAGTCTAAAATCACAATCAAAGCACTCAAGCTAACACTCTTACTAACATTAACTTATACTTGCACTAGCACTTATATTGCAAGAACTACATCAATCTTGATCCCCTCTTAAGGTATTAGTATGTAGGTAAATCTCAACACATCAGGGTGTTGAGGTCATTTCTAGCCTATCCATCTAACATTACACTTTTTCTACTTGTGTTTCTCAAATACCTAGAAGCTCCATCTAGAAGCTCATAGTCTTTGCCTATAAGGTTCATTGTTTTGCCCTAGAAGACACTATCATAATGCACTACTGTTTATAGGATCATGCTACTATCTAGGAGGAGTTTTGACTTCAAATTATTGTTGACGACACCCTACCTAATCTCTAAATCAATGTCTAGCCTATCAACTATCCAACTTAGTCAATTTGTAACTAAGTACATCTATGTAGTTCATTATTATTTTTAAAATAATCATATTAGGATACTTAGTGTACAAATTAGTGGTTGTATTTATTACATATTTATTCCATAATTTAATGTTCCATCCCTTTAACAACCTAGGGTTTTAAACTCCATAATACCCTTGAAATTTAAATCACTAAAAAATAAGTTTATAATGTATCACCTAGGGTGTATAAAAATGATAATGGTTTAGTGAGAGTCATGACAACAATAAAAAATTTTGTTGTAGTAATGTTTACATTTTACGTGTGTCTCCTTAAAAATGTATGAATGGCAACAGAAACACTTATAGTCATAATAAGTAGCACATAACATAAATAATTCTATATATTCTACTAATGAAACATCCATTTCATGCACGTTAACAAATAAAATGTGTGAATTTTTAGTTCCCACCCTTATCCTTATGAGACGTGGGTTCATAAATGAAACTATTTGCTTTTTCATTAAACCAATATACTTCTTTTAATATAAGCATATAGCCATAAGTTATTATAAAATAGAGAGTGGAATAAGGGCATGGTATAGTAATAAGTGTGCAATATGTATGATCAATGTGTGATATGTTCTTGATATCTTAGCATAAATGTATCTATACAAGCTCCTTTGAATTCAAACTAGGACACATTCATGCTCAATTTGACCATGTAAAAACATGAAACACAAAAATCAAGGAATATGAAAACATGTCTAGATGGAATAAAGGAACCACAACCAACATGACCATAAACATATAACACATCAGTGGTCATAGCATTATCATAATTCTCTTATTCAGTTCAAGGTGAATTATGGCCTAGGAACGATAGATAAATAACTTTATAAAATTAATGGTAAGCATTCTAAGGTAAAAATTGATAAATCTAAAGGTTTTGTGAGTAAATGATGATAAGAAAATATATGTTTGGTATAATGTGAACATAAAATGTGCCAATAAGAGCATAATGTTTACTAATTATCTAAAAATATGAAAATGTAATAAAATCACTATAAAAAATGACTTGTAACAAAATTAGGTGTCTATAATTTGATGCTAATTGGGGCCATTCTCACTAAAATTATCTTTCTCTGAGGAACCTTTTGTTAGCCCAGATATCTATTTTACCTTTGAATGCACTCATGGTATTGATTTTTCTAAAGAAGAAGGTGGGAAATGATGCACATGATAAAATATCCCCTCATTAATTTTAGGATTGATGCTGGTTTAGTTTAAGAACTAAGTAGGTTAACCTTTTATACTCAAATAGTCATGACTATTACCATTGAATGTTTAAGATGTGTGCAATTACACTTTAAATTTGTTTCTAGCTGAAGGAGCTTCTACTTGTTATTTACTAATGAGTCACACCTCAAATATTTCTAAAGTAGGGGAAAATATTTGGATTCTAAAATAAACATAAAAGGAGGGTAAGGTAGGGTAAGAAAGAGTGTTTCTAGGCCTTTAAAGTGATAATGATTCAAGAACCAAGCTAAGTACCCTACCATAGTTATACCACTATGTACTAAGTTTCACTAAGGGTTCTAACTTAGTTTTTACATAAAGGGGATAAGTATGAGGAAACAAGAGAGAATGCTTAATTTATAAACCCTTTACTAGATATCAATATTCAAGAAGCCTATAATAAATAACACATAGATTATTCACACACAATCTATAGATTAACACACATATCACAAATATTTTAAGAGAAACAAAAAGGGTTCATAAATGGGTTAGAATAGTGAAGCACATTATAACCACTGCACTCATTAAGTAATAAAGCATTAGTTCAATTTTATTAACATTAATATGTATTCAAGAACTGGAAATGATTGACAATATTTAACAAATAAACCACAAATTTTTTATAAAGTGAGAAATAACATTCATTAAAATAAGTTTGTTTACATAAGTGTCGATCATAGCAGGGATTCATAATCCAAAAGAGTGAGGGAAAAAGTAGGTGAAATCTTGACTTAATCTTGATAGTGTTTTGGGACTAATAATTATTGGCCCTTTTAAAATGGGATACAGTTTACATTTTAAAGATAAGGATGGGGGCCACCTCCAAGTAGCACAATATTACCATCATGGGCCATGATGGCCTCCCAAATTTTGTTACAAGTATATTTATTTCAAAAAAAATAATATCCTCCCCACTCTCTCCAAAATAAACTCCATGTCACACTTAATTGATATGTGGAGGAATTGTGGATGAACTACCTACCGACTATTTGGACTTGGATCCCTTGGTGACTAGTATAGCTACTATTAAGTCAAATTCCCAATATAGCTTGGCCAAATTCATTAGTGGCTCTTGAAATATCACTTCTAATTCAACCATTAACCTCTAATAAACTTAAAGTGAGGGCTTCATGGACACCTTGACTTCCAAAAATTGACTAATGCTCATAGTGGATTGGGTAGAGAGTTTGATCACCATCTGGTCTCTAACATTATTATCCCTAACTACTTTCCTTCTCATTACATGATCAAATTAACCTAGTTGAACTCCAAACTCATTCATGTCTAGCAGAGTGCCATTCGAGTGGAATAAAACTATGAGGTTAACCTCCTTAAATAGGATATTATCTTTTTCTTGCCTTCTTATAGGGGGTTCACTATCATCTGCACTAAGTTCATCCACTCCTTAATTGTAGGTCTCATGCTCTCAACATATGTTTTATATAGGCTCAATCTTGAAGTGGTAATGATATTTAACTTTGATAACATGCCCTTGTGCATGATTACTACCAACTTCTTGCACTTGTTCTCTACTAGAGTAACTCTCTTTAAATAGGTTTGGGTCCTTTGAAGTTGTGTCTTGTTGTCTTCTAGAGACTCAACCACCTTCCCCAAAGCTGAGAAGAGTTGTAATAGGGTATCCTCAACTTTTCAAATCAGCTCCATAAGGAAGGATCTCTTCATCTTGTGATTCCAAGGCTTGGACTTGATCCTAAATATCTTCCATCATCTTTTTTGACATGTCCTGGATAGCTCAAAAGAATAAGACTAGGTCCTCAACCACTTTCTCTTCTCTTGTGGATGTCCTCACTTTGGTGAGGGAGAATATATCTTGTTAATTTTTATAGACCACATGGCTCCCCTCTTGGATGAATTTTTGGGTGAGAATCATATGCATGTTGTTTGAAATATTGTCATTGATGTCAAAGGTCTATCATTATTGGTGATAAAGGCCCCATTGCATTTAATGATGTTTGGAATAGATATATCTTGGCTAATGTGAGCTAATACTTATTTAATATTAATGAATATATTTTTGGTTGCATATGAGACAAAAGAAGGGCCCATGGAGAAGTCAAAGAGCCATGGGGTAAAGATAAAAGAAGGATGGGATGCATTTTCCCATGAAGAGTCATCTTGGAGAATTCCAAGAGTCACCAACTGAAGACAAAAGAGGAAGGGCACAATTTCTCATGAAGAGACACTTTGAGGAATATGAAAAGTCACCAAGATAAGGACAAAAGAGGGAAGGATGTTTTTGATCACGAAGGGTCACCACATGACTTTTCAAAGGCAAGGATATGAAGGGTCATACAAGTTTGGTGCCATTTTCCATGAGGATTGAAGGGTCACAAAGGGGGAAGGCCAAAGGTCATTTGAAAAGATATAAATAAAGGCTTGAGAATCCATTTGTAACATGAGAGATAGAGGTTGATTTGATATTGTAATATCTAGCTTAGAATAGCATTTGTGAGAGATGAATATGATTTGTATTTGTTAGATCTAGCTTAGAAGAGAAAAGGTGAAATAGATAAAAGAGATGTTGTAATGAGCTATCATTTGTTGAGATAGCAACATTGAGAGATAGTTGTGTGGTATACACAAAGGGGTTAGTGCTCCTGTGGGTTGGTGCTCATGAATTGTTGTGGGGTTGGTGCTCAACAAAGGGGTTGGTGCTCCTATGGTTTGGTGCTCACAAATTTTTGTTGGTTGGTGCTCAATAAAGGGGTTGGTGCTCTTGTGGGTTGGTGCTCACAAATTTTTTTTGGGTTAGTGCTCCTATGGGTTGGTGCTTAGCAAAGGGGTTGGTGATCCTACAAGTCGGTGCTTGAGAATATTGTTTGGATTGGTGGTCATTCATATACTTGAGATTGTTCTTTGTGGTTTTTCCCACATTGGGTTTCCACGTTATATCTAGTCTCTCTCTATCTTGTGTGGTGTTTATTGTTTCAATTTTATTACATATATTGAATGTTTGATTAAGTGGAATTTGATTAAGGGAAAGTTTTATAAGATATATGATATAATGATTCACCCCCCCTCAGTATATCCCATGCTTAACAATTGGTATCAGAGCAGGTTCATTTTTGAAAAGTTTTACAGCTTGAAGGTAGATCAGGAAAGCATGATGGCTGGGTCACAGGAAGGATTTTCTACAAATAAGGCACCTTTGTTTGATAGGATGAATTATGATTTTTAGAGCATAAAAATGAGGACTTATTTGATGGCCCTTGGATTTGACATATGGAAAGTAGTGGTGGAGGAATATAAAGAGTCATAGACATCTGCAATTACTCCAGCAAAAAAGAAGGCAAGTGAATGTAATGCTAAAGATTTAAATGCTATTTGATGTGGTTTATGTGAATCTAAATTTGTTAAAGTTATGCAATGTAAATCTACTCATGAAACTTGGGTAAAACTTGAGAATATTTACAAAGGTCATGGAAAGGTTCAACAAGCTAAGCTTTAGACTTTTAGAAGACAGTTTGAAAGTTTGAAGATGGAAGAAGAAGATATAGCAAGTTATCTTTTACGAGTTGATCAAATCGTAAATTAGATAAGGTCTTGGAGAAACGTTGGATGAGTCAATGGTGGTGCAAAAGGTTTTGAGATCTCTACCAATGAGATATGATGTAAAGGTTTCAACAATCAAGGAGATGAAGAATTTAGCCAAGCTAAAGATGGATGAGCTTTATGGTATTCTCATGGCATATGAGATGCAGACAGAACAAGATAAACCCTCAAAGAGAGAAGCAACTTTCAAGAAATCAAAGAATGAGAAATCTAAGATTCAAGAATCAAGTGATAGTTCCAGTGATGATGAAGATGACAATGGAGCACTTTTCATTTGCAAGCCGAAAAGGGGAACAGGTAAATATCAAGGAAAATTACCTTTTAAATGTTTTAATTGTGAAAAGATTGGACATTTTTTAGCTAGATACCCAAATAAGAGTAATGATGATGAATAATATAATCATACATACAAGAAGAATTTCAAAGGTAAATCTAAGAAGGGATTTGAGAAGAAGAGCCTGTATTATAAGGATCCTAGCTCAGTCAAAGATAGTGGAGTCAGTGATTTAGAAGAAGAAGAGATTATATTCATGGCCATACATGAAGGTGTTCAAGAAGAAGAAGAGGAGGAAGTTGAAGTGAATATGGAAGGAGAACTCATTTGTGCCTTAGAAGAGTTAGAAGCTATTGAGAAGAAGAATCTAAGATTGATGTGTTAGATCGAGAAAAATGAAAAGGAGTCAAAGAAAATTATTGATGATTTAACAACGCACTTATAAGAAGCCAAGAAGAATGAAAAAGATCTAACAACACAGTTGGAAATAGCAAGAAAATAATGTGAAAGGTATGTTATTGAAATTGCCTCTTTAAAAGAAGATATTGAGAAAGTAGTCAATGATAAAGTAGTTAGTGATTCAAAATTTGAGGATAGCACTAACATGCTAAATAAGATATTGGAAAGTCAAAAATCAAATTCAGATAAGACATGGATCAGATTTGAAAAGAAGAGCTATGCTAAAGCTATTACAAAAGAGGAAACAAGGGAAGAAGTGAAGAATACAAAGGACATTTTAAATAGAGAAGGATGGAGAGAACAAAGCTACAAAAGACAATTAGGTTAGAGATATATAGACAGGTCTTATTTTTATGGCTATTATTTTTATTGTAGTGGATATGGTCACAATAAATTAGAATGTAGATAAAGAGCTAACAATTTTTGAAATAAGGAGAAGGAAATTCAAGTAGAGTCAAGCAGAAGCCATAACTCTTTTGCTCCTCTATCAAGCTTTGATGAAGAGACCATAGTATGCTACAAGTGCAACAACTTCATACACATAGCTTGGTATTGTAGAAGCGTGTTCGAGTCAGTCAAGAAGGATCAGAGTTTCAAAGCTCCATTCATCAAGAAGAAGGATTAGAGTTTCAAATCTCCACTCATCAGGAAGAAGGTTTAGACATGTTCTTGGTAGAAGAAACAACCTGAAGATTCTATGTTGGTGCAAATAGCTTTGCATGTAAGAAATAAATATCAACCATGGTTCATTGATAGCAGTTGTTTGAGGCATATGATAGGTGATAAAAGTAAGTTCATAACTCTAAATAAGATCAATGGTGGTACAGTGAGATTTGGAGATAAAACCACTGTCAAGATAGCTAGAAAAGGTACCTTGAGTTTGGATTATGGTAGAACTAAGACTAAGAATGTTTTATATGTAAAAGGTCTTAAGCATAATCTATTGAGTGTTAGTCAAATATATGATCAAGGATACACATTAAAGTTTCATAAAGAAGGTTGTGAGATTATAAGAAAAGATTCAAATGAGTTGATTGTAGATGCTCAAAGGATAGGGAACAATATGTATGTATTATCATATATCTTCTCAAAGTCACAATTAAAGGATACATTCAAAGATCTGCAAGAGGAGTTAGGAGTAATCTATATTACTTCCTACCATTGATGTTCAGCATCAACTGAGGGGGAGCTAAGTGTTAGCTCTAAATAGGCCCTTTACCATTGATGTCAAAGGGGGATAATAATAGGTACAGGTAAAGGTGTAGAAATAGGTACAGGTAATAGGTATAGGCTTCTATAGTAAGGGGGAGCTACTGTATGTTTTCAAATGATAGTATGTGTAGGTGACAGGATGTGGTAGTTTCAGGATTGAGGTTGCTATCAATGAAAAAGGGGGAGATTGTTGGAAATATTGGCATTGATGTCAAAGGTCTAGCATTATTGGTGATAAAGGCCCCATTGCATTTAATAATGTTTGGAATAGATATATCTTGGCTAATGTGAGTTAATATTTATTTAATATTAATGAATATATTTTTGGTTGCATATGAGACAAATGAAGGGCCCATGGAGAAGTCAAAAATCCATGGGGTAAAGATAAAAGAAGGATGGGATGCATTTTCCCATGAAGAGTCATCTTGGGGAATTCCAAAAGTCACCAAGTGAAGATAAAAGAGGAAGGGCATAGTTTCTCATGCAGAGACACTTTGAGGAATATGAAAAGTCACCAAGATAAGGACAAAAGAGGGAAGGATATTTTTTCTCATGAAGGGTCACCACATGACTTTTCAAAGGCAAGGATATGAAGGGTCATACAAGTTTGGCACCGTTTTCCATGAGGATTGAAGGGTCACAAAGGGGGAAGGCCAAAGGTCATTTGAAAAGCTATAAATAAAGGCTTGAGAAGCCATTTATAACATGAGAGATAGAGGTTGATTTGATATTGTAATATCTAGCTTAGAAGAGCATTTGTGAGAGATGAATATGATTTGTATTTGTTATATCTAGCTTAGAAGAGCAAAGGTGAGAGAGAGGAAAGAGATGTTGTAATGAACTATCATTTGTTGAGATAGCAACATTGATAGATAGTTATGTAGTATACACAAAGGGGTTGGTGTTCCTGTGGGTTGGTGCTCATGAATTGGTTTTGGGTTGGTGCTCACAAATTATTGTTGGGTTGGTGCTTAGCAAAGGGGTTGGTGCTCCTATGGGTTGGTGCTCATGAATTGTTGTTGGGTTGGTTCTCAATAAAGGGGTTGGTGCTTTTATGGGTTGGTGCTCACGAATAGTTGTTGGGTTGGTGCTCAGCAAAGGGGTTGGTGCTCTTGCAAGTTGGTGCTTTAGAATATTGTTTGGGTTGGTGCTCATTCATATACTTGAGATTGTTCTCCATGGTTTTTCCCACATTGGGTTTCCACGTTATATCTGGTGTCTCTCTCTATCTTGTGTGGTGTTTATTATTTCAGTTTTATTGCATATATTGAATGTTTGATTAAGTGGAATTTGATTAAGGGAAAGTTTTATAAGATATATGATATATTGATTCACCCCCCTCTCAATATATCCTGTGCTTAACAAATGTTTCCTATGGTGCAGTTGAAGTCCCACTATACATTGAGGTCACCCTATAGAGTCATCTTAGGTGACTACAACATCATAGATATCCCCAAGGTGGAGGGAGGTGTTGGTGTGGTGATGGATATGGTCATATATGTGGAAAATAAGGTAGAGGGGGAATGGATGAAGTAGAAGATATGAAAGAGTAAATTAGTGGAGGAAGAGGAGGCATGGGGGCATAAGGAGGAAAGATAGATAGGGAATACAAAGGGAAAATCTATGCCTACTAATAGCTCTAGATCCATTTCACCTATGGGGCTATGATTCCAAGGATAGGGAGATTTATCAAAAAGGAGGAAATTAGCTAGTTAAATCCAAATCCCTAGGCACTTAAGATGATGGAAAAGGGAGGCTTGTGAATAATGTGGGGAACCACTAGAGGTGGTGTAAGAGGAGTACTGGGAGCCTATGAGGGAGAATATGAGGTAAAAATTGGAAATTGAATAGAAGATCAAGGATGGGACATCATTTATTTCTTTCTAGGCCTCTTTCTTGGATCAACTTTAGCTACTACAATTAACAGAGTAAGGGTGGCATAGGTCATGGGGACTGACTAAGCAATCTAGTGAGTAACCACATGCATAGTTGGAATGGCCTAGTATGCTTGATATGTGTATATAGGTGCACTTATTACTAGATCTAAATAAACACTTGTTGAGGTTGGGGACCCTATATGTATCTAAATAAAAGGTTGAATGAGCAAAAGAGCAACAAATAGCATTTTTTATGAGATGGACCTAGATGGGCATAAGGAGGTGAGGATGTTGTGCATGGAAAAGTAATAAGAACTTGGGTGAATTTTATAGGGGTGAAATGGGGAAGAGGAGATGCATAATTTAAGTGTACTACTAGAGAATTAGGAAACTAGGTGGTGCCATGAGGGGTTATTAGAGAGTGGAGCAAGTAGGGAAAGATATATACGTGGGTATAGACTATTGGTCCTTCCTCAAACTTATCTATGAGCTATTATTTATGTCAAACTTGAGTGATTAAGAATATTAAGGTCAAGCCACTTTGAGTTGATCCACTTGAATCTGAGTCATTAAGGGTTGTACTACCTAAGGTTGAGCTACTTGAACATAGGTGGTGGTGGAAGAAGAATCAAGGGACAAGGGGTAGGATCTTGAGGAGGATAAGCTATTAAGACTCTTTGTATAATTCTCTTCAAAATATAGGGGGTTCTTAAACATCCTCATCAAGATGGGTTGATGTGGAAGAGGTAAGGCTAGCTGGATAGATTTCCTAGGATGAGCTTGCTTTTCTTTCTTCTTATTTCAAGCCTCAATCTTGGTAAAAACCTATTAATTATTGGATTGATTCAGGTAGAGATCACCATCATCCTTGGGCTAGTGGCCATAATTGAGGTTGAGATAGGCTTAATAATTGGCCAAGTGAGCCCATATAAAACCATGTGGATCTTAATTCTAGTGATCTACCCTACTCAGGGAAAAGTAGTCCCTTCTTGCCACCATATTCTATAGAGTAGGTAAGGCTTTGTAAACATGGTATTGGATGATTATTGGTAGGGGAAAGCATGCCTTTTATTGGTGGGTGATGTAGTGCTCAAAGATACCTTCCACTAGTTGGTATGCAACTTTTAGCTCTATTAGGCAATCTAGGACTTGATAAGGTAAGCAAAAGGGGCCTTTAGAGTGCTTGTTACTCGAATGGTCAAATCCTCCCTGCAATACCAATAGTCCCTAATGAGAGTGAGAGATTCATTAATTTATTTCAAAATTTGAGGCATGGGTGCCTCATTAATTCCCATGTAGACCATCAAGTAGGACTCGAACAAATCTCATATATTTTTTTGATAATGGTGGCCATATAGATTATAAAAAACTACATGGACCATCATGCCTATAGTAACCCATGTTAAACAATTAAAAGGTTTAAACGTGAACATCTTATAGACTACATCTACCAGGTATCTCATCATGTAGAAGTTATCACCTCCCTGGGTATCTCCCACCACCTTGATTAAATTAAAATTGATAACCCCTCTAAGGTCAAAAACTTACTCACATTGGAGGATTACATGGAGCAAGGGGATCCATATAAGGTTGGAATACAAGTAGTCACTCTCCCTAAACAATCGAGTGAGTAGGATCATCCTTACATGTATTCCCTCCTTAAAGGTGTGGATAGTGTACACATTCATGTTCATCTTGTTGACCCATTTGGCATGTAGGTTCTCTACTTAGTCTTTTAGGATGTCATAAATCTGGTGAGATTTTGTCCAAGTTATCATCATAGTTAAATCTTAGGTGAATGTCTATTATTATAGTTTGTATTAATCATTGAAGGTAGCTTATAAGATGTTTACAATATGATGCTAAGAGTTTATAGAGTAGACCATATCATAAAAACCATCTTGCATCCTCTTTACCATGAGCAATAATTTGTTAAATAAGTTGGCATAGATAAATACTTCAATCTTAGTTGTGGATCAGTGCAATCCACATTTCTCATTTTCCTAAAAGGCATCATCAAATTTGACCTCATCTTCATCATTATTGATCAAGGATTTGGGTACCAATTCAATGGTTTTAAGCATCTCATTATAGTGCTTGAACATGTCAATCCATCTAAGAATGTGGTGTATCTATACTCTAGCTTAGCTTTGTATTTTATGGATAAGATGTCCCTTATAGCTAGGATGGAATTTTGTTACAAAGAACACTGAGTAAAGGGAGAATATAGATGGAATTGATCAAGACAGAAAGCATGGAGTAGATTCTAAGAGATTGGGACAAATAATAGATAATTAATTCTTCTCAAGGGACTTATAGAGGTATACATACATCTCCTACATTCATGGAAATTAGTGGCTTACTTGGCATGAATTCAAATTTTATTTGGTGGCTTAATCTCCCCATTTATTTCCTAATCTAGACATAAACTCATAAATCATGATCACTTACCAGCTACTAGATTTAGTGATCATGATGCAAAAATTTAGAATGTCTAATCAAGGCTTAGTTTACCATCCAATTAATGCCAAAAGTATGGAAGGCACATGGTCATATCATCCTTAATGCTTCTTGAGTAGTTCACTTTGTGTCACATGTATTCTTTTAATTAGTTCATTTTGCAATGGTTAATACCTAGACATGGCCTAGTGACTCATATTTATACACTTAAGAGAAAGATAATTCCAAATAGAGGACATGTGGCATTCTTTTATTGACATTTTGACTTTGACTATACCTTATTTTGACCACCCTAGAGTATTTTGGGCTCCATATACCAATATGCATGAAAATGTCATGTGGTATGATATGATAATTCAAGTTCCCCAGGCCTTTAACATCTCTATCAAGTCTCAGAGATTGACATGCATGACAATGAGTCATGGGTCACTTTCTTATTTGGTCAGGCTCTCCTAGGATTTGAGATCTCTATCAAACTTTGGAGACTGACACATTTGACATTGGGGTGAGTTCATTGGTTAGATATTGGAAACTATAACCCCTAGGCCATGTGGTGTTCTTCCACTCAATTAGGATCTCCTAGGATCTAACATTTTTGATAGATCTAGGAGATTGACCAGTCTAAAAATGATCATCATGGCACTTTCCCATTGGGTTAGGCTCTCTTAGGTTCTAACAATTTTGACATATCTAGGAGACTAACCATTCTAACTATAGGGTACCCTTATTGGCTAGGCTCTGACATCACTATCACCTTTGGTAGAGATCCACATGGTACTCTTTCATTTAACTTCTCCTCCTATATAAATCCAAAATAAGAGACTAAGTAAACTAAAAATAAATGTGATGAATATAAACATTCATCTAGTTTCTAGCTAAGTTCACTAGGGCCACATCAGACTCTAAGAGTCTAACACTCTGAAATACTAAGACTCTGGGAACCTGAATATGGGATCAAACCTATAGAAAAGTTAACACATTAAATATTATAAGTAAGAAATCACATGTTTTGATTTAGGGTTTGACCAAGTTTCAACTACATTAACTTTATATGTTATTGAGGGATCTTAATAGGGATCAATCAACCACTACAAATACTCACCACGATTGAGAAAAGTAGGGAAAAATAAAAACTCTAAGATTTTCTCAAAAAGGAGTTAATTGAAATAGGATAGAAGTTATATGGAATTTAAGAGTTATCATTTCAAATATGGGTCCCCACTTTTATGAAAATGGGGTGTGTTTTCCAAAACAAATGGTGATTTCCATGAGGAAAGTGGTGTTAAGAACTTAAAACCCAAGCTAATAACCTTTATTCTTGCACAAAATATAGAATATAAGGAAATGTTTAGACATATCAAAAAAATAAGGCACTATAGTCATGAAAATAAAGTGACATACTCAACTTTACTCCATAAGAGATCATAAGTGTGTGTGATGTGATATGTTTGTAATTGATTCAATTTTAGATTTCACTTAAACAAGTTAAGGTTAGGTCGGGCATTAGATCTACCTAAAGGGAATTATTGGTTATATGGATTAGAGGGGAATGGTATGGTAATTTCTCTGTTACTATCTAGGTGTCTATAAATTTAATAGAGATACCTATGGTCCCATTCAATGCCTAGTCCATTGCTAGCCAGGCTAATAATCCTATGATGAAGGTTTTCTTGAATATCCTTTTTGAGTAAGACTCAAAATTTAGATTTTACATGTTATTCAAGTCTCTTTTTAAAGTTTTCTTATGAAGAGATTCAAAATTTCTATCCATTGAGGGTTTGGGACCAAGCCAAGGGTGATGGGGTGCTTGGAAAGCTCTAAATACCCAGCTGATACCATATTGGTTTGGTGATCTCACTTTTCATTAGGATGTTCTTACTAAGTGCAACTTGATGTATTTTATTAGGAAATGGGATTGTTCTAAAATTCACTTGTTTAATTAATAATCACCATCCTCCAAGATCTAAAATTTAAAAGACTTACTTGCAACCTTTGACTTGTTTGAAATGAAATTTCCCTTTGGTATTCTAAAACTTAATTGTACCTCTCAAGATTTCATCCCCTTTTAAGTTTATTATTTACTATAGTTCACTAAAGGATTTTTTTAGTTCCATTTACTATCTTGGTTTCAATTGAAGGTTATATCTAGGGCATGGTTGGTAGAAGGACAAACACTACAAGAATAAAAAACACTATAAGCATAAATAAATGTGAAGAAATAAACACAGTATAAATAAACACACAACTAATGTAGACTAGTCTAATATAAATGTTACCACCCTTACAAGATTATTCTAAAATCACACCAAAAAGGGTAGATGAGAAGTAATGCTTCAAAAACTATCCATTCACTAATAGTGGGATGTTGTTTCCTTTGAGGACCATAAGGTAAAAAGCATTTTATATGAGTAGATCAACTATCTGGTAAGGGCCAATCAAGAAGAGATCAAACATGATGTGCTAGCCCTTTTTTATGGGTTTTATCCCACAAGAGCACTAGATCAAAAATCCTAAAGGATTTAACCTTGGCCCTTTTTTCAAACCATATCTTCATAGTGCCTTGATGTTTTTGAAAGTTGATTAAGGATTTATCTTGAGCTTCTTCCAACTACACAATGTCTAAGAGCCTAAAGTTCACTTTGTCATCGTGCTTCATATATTGTTGCATGAACGTGTATGTAGGTATCCTGAGTGTAATTATCAAAAATAGCTTAAGTTTATAGACTAGTAAGAATGGAAAGCTCTTAAGTTCTTGTTCATACCTATTGAGGTTAGCCCATAGAGAAAAATTTATCATTGAATGCTATTCCTAGGGTTTATTTTTTTTATATTTCTTGATGGCATCATTCATGTTTTTGTTATTCATTTTTGCTAATTTGTTCCCCTATAGGTAGTGATTAGATGATAATTTCAAGGTGATCCCTTCATCATAAGCCCATTTAGTAAACTTTGTAGAATGGAATGTAGGACCATTATCACATACCAATGAAATTGAGGCTCTAAATCAAGTGGTTATATTATTTTTCATGAATTTGATGACTTTGGTGGTGGTACTTCTCTTATTTATCAATACCTTAATCCATCTTGTGTAGTAATTTATGTCCTTAAAAACAAACTTGTGGCCTAGTAAGGAGTTAGGGTTTATAACCCCAACAAATTCCAGCCCCCATTGGGAAAATAGCATCCTTTCTATAATTTTTTATAATGGCATTATTACGTGGGTCTCCCTTTTGGAAAATGTCTGACACTGATGGTAGATCAGACATGGGCATGAACATCTTTAAATAGGGTCAGCCAGTATTAGCCTACTTGGAGTATCTTATGTGCCATTATTTTTGTGTCATATGGACAGTGCCCAACTTTTCATGTAATTTTCTCATTGCTTCTTTGGCTTTCAATTTTTATAATCATCTAAGATAAATGCCCTCATGATTCCTCCTAAAGATAACTCCTTTCTTCAACATATAATGTGTTGCCTTCAATCTAAGTTATCTCTTATGTGTTTGATTTAGCCCAATATGTATGTTCTTATAGAGTAGGTAATGTGAGATTGGGGTGTACCAATCCTGTTTTGGTACTAGTTATTGATCTAATTGGTGAACAGTGATCCTTGGATCAATTTTTATTATCAGTTGGGTAAGACCTTACCCCCTAACTAAATTGGCATGTTTGATTTCTAAATCATATTCGTATAAATTTGTCATCCATCTACCTCTATACTTTCCTAGTTCATTTTAACCCAACCTTTGATTGATGGTCAGGTCTAACACAATTGCATGCACCTTATTCCTGAGAATGTAGTGCTTGAACTTATTCATAGCCTTAACTAGCACATAAGCATGCCTATCGAGAGTGAAATATTTTAGTTTTGATTCTTTGATATTGATGGTCATAAAATCAATAGGATTTTATTCTCCATCCAATCTTTGTGTGAGGTAGGCAGTGATGGTGTGCTCAGAAGTAAAAGGGTAAATCTAGAAATATTATGTATAGTCTAAACAAGTCAACATTGAGGCTTGCATCATAGTTTTTTCTTTTTTTTAAATCTTGGAAAACCTTCTTTGATTTAGTATGCCACTCAAATTTTTCATGTTATTTGAACATAACATTAAGAGGTTTTACAATTTTGGAAAATCTAAAAATGAACTTGCAAACATATTTAATTTTTCCAAAGAAGGATTTTAATTCATTCTTGCTATTAGGCCAAGGTAACATGGAAATCACATCATCTCTTTATGGATGAATAGTAATTCCTTATTATGTGATGATATTATGGATAATATTACCTTGAGTGACACTAAGCATGCTCTTCTTTGGGTTTAGATAAATACCATACCTCTTATACCTTTTGAATACCTTTTATAAGTGTCGTATGTGATCTGATATGTATTTTGAAAACATAGTTAAGTCATCCATATATATTATTATGCACTTGACAATTAAACCTTCATAATCAAAATCCATCACCCTCTTAAATATTTCTCTAGCATTGATCAACCCAAACAACATTCGATCATAGGTGAATATACCTCATTTGGTGGTGATTACAATATTGAATCAATCTTCTAAATTTTCTAGGACCTAGTTATATCCTTCCAATCCATCCAAAAAATACATCATCTGGGATCCACTCCCCATTTGGATCACTTCATTGAGGAAAGGTAATGGATAGTTATTTTTTTTATTCTTAGTTCAATTTTTGGAAGTCTTCACACAAATGGATTTCCCTATTTTTATTTTACATGGGTACTAGGTTGACTACCCAAGGAGAGTGTCAAATTGGGAAGATTATCCCAGTAGAGAGTAACTTATGAACCTCTTTGTGTATTAAATGTTCCATGATTAGGTTCATAGGTATTTTTCTCTTCCTAAATGGTTTTTGACTTGGTTTGAGAGGAATGGTATGAATAATCACCCATAGGTTGAAGACTTTGAGGTCTCCAAAGGCCCAAGCAATTACATCCTTATATCTTAATAGTAACCTTCAAAGTTACTCAAGTTATATGATTTTATATTTGTGACCTACATTAATGGTTTAGGGTTTTGACACAAAGCCAAGGTTGATGATTTGACACTTCTAGTTTTCAAACTTAGGTTTCTTCAATTGGGGTGTAGGATCTAAGGTGTCAAACACTCTCTCTATTGAAACTATCCATTATGAGATTAAATTCTCATGAATATTAAGGATCTCATCCTTATCAACATTAGTTATAGGGTTGTCTCTATCTACTTTAAAAATTATCTTGGCTTTAAATACCCAACATCATTTAAATTGGATAATCTATTGATCATCATCAAAGACCTATAAATTCATCACATTGTCTGGGATAGATGGGATAGGGACTAGTTCCATAGATAACTCTTATAACTCAATGTCATCTAGGGGAGTTAGGTTTATTGTTGTGGATGATAATGAGTTAGAAACTTGGTTTTCTTCCCTAGGGATAGGGATGATGTTGAATGTGTCAAACATCTCGATCAATTCCTAAGCCTTGTGTTTATACCTCTTAAGGTATGATAATTTTCATTGAGATTTAATCTTAACTTGGTTGACCAATAGATTAGAGTCACTAAATACCCTCAATTATTTTTATTTATGTTTTAATGAAAACTACAACCCTAGGATTAATGCTTCATACTCCACTAGATTGTTTGTACAATGGAACTATAACCTATATGAATCTAGGTATCTCTCTCCTCAGGGGTTTACCAATAGAACATTGGCCCAATGCCTTGTTTAGAATATGCCCCATCAATATAGAGGGGCCATAGTCCTAGTAAGGTTGGATCCTTATCATCTTTGTCTTTAGAAATTTTTTGGTTCATTATATAAATCCCTAAGTCCTCTAGGATACTAGGTTTACTTTCTCATTGATTGCATTGTACTCAATTATCATGTGTTTTATGTGAGGTTATCTATCCACTCTGATTTGATTGGCTAAACCTCTCTAGGGAAGCCACATATAATAGAATTTGGTGGCCATGCACCCATTTAAAGTTTCAATCCAATCCTTATTGAGGAGCATGTCATAGGATTCAATAATCTCTACCACTTGGATTTCTATAAACTATTGAATCCTAGGCTTGGATTATAGTTGCATATGGAAATTCAAAATCTCACTGACTACTTTGACCTCTGACTTATCTATTTGAACCACCACCTTGTATTATTTGATAGGAACTAACCTTCACTTTTCACAAATGCCTATTGGCATTACATTTGTTGAAGTTCATGTGTCCACCAATCAATTGTGTAGTTTATTTCCAAATAACCTAACAGTCAGGAGGAAAGGAGGGACCTCAATTTTGTTCTTATGGATGAGTACATTAGTGTGGGTTATTTTCTACTAGTTTAAGTGGGTTGCATTAGCTTTTTAATAAGTTATTTTAAAACAAAATCGTGTTTCTCTGTGATTTGAGCAAGTTCATGAAGGGTGAAATTTACCTTAATCTTTTTCATGTATTCTACTATGTTATGTCCTACCTTATTTTAAACTAGTTGGGTCTCTATAAGAGATTTCAATTCATGAGATTTTATAAGAGGAGGGTCAATCCTAGTATTGTGATCTAGTGGGATTACATCATTGTTTGGGAATTCAAATTAGTGAGGGGTTGTTATGGTTACCATTTATTTAGGGCATAATTACTCCTTTGGAATTTTTAGAATGTATGAACCTCACTAGTACTCTCCTCTAGCACATTTTCTTTCCATCTAGTAAAATCCATAGTTCCATCACCATGGTTTTGCTAGGGGGTCTACCCAAGTTTTATGATTCTAGGTGATTTAAAACCACCTCATACTCCTCTATTTCTCTTTGAAAGATCTCAAAGGCACTATTAAACTCTATACAATCAATCTCCTCATGTGTAGTCAGGTTATATGCTTAGCATTAGTTAGGTAGAGCTATCTCATAGATGTTAACTTTAGCTAGCCTATTAGGGAAGGGATCTAGTTGACTATGGGGATGACTTTAATTTCTATTTTTTCTTTGATTGGTGAAGCTCTTATTTGTATCTTCAACATTCAAGCTGCACATTTGCCTTTGTAAACTAAGGAATTCATTACTTAGCTTTTATATCATTCACTGGATGGCATCCAACTCATTTTTGGTAGACTCTTAAGGTATAGTCTGGGCATTGTTAGTTGTTGCTAACATCACTTGGTATTATAAATAAGGAGACATTTCACTATTTATTGGGTTATCAAATCCTTAGTGTTGGTTTGACATGACATGACTCAAAGGTAGTTGGTTTGTTATGGGCAGTGGTTAAAGCATTAGAATATTTTAATTTGTGTTGGGTGAAAAGTTCAATGTAAGCATATATGGAAAGACATTAGAAATGGGATCCATAATTTGACCTCAAGGGTTTAATTGCAATGTCAAATTTTATGGATTTAACATAATTTAGGAGTAAGTTGAATATCTATGGGTCTCATCTTAAGAACCTAGCCATACAAGGGTATAAGGAATTTTTATACATTTCAAGCACCATTCAGGCATTGGGTTGGTAAAGTATGGTGACTCAACTATACATTTTCTAAAACCTAACATTAAAGTTTTATATGGGCTCACTGGTTTCTCATTTAATGCATTCAAATTACTAAAAAAGGATGCTAAGTCAATAACTTACCTAAATTGGGCTAGGAAAGCACTACTAAACTGGTCCCAAATTGTGATTTAGTTTTTTTGGAGGTTAAGTAAATAGTCATAGGTTAATTCCATTAAGGTGAAGGGGAATAACCTACATTCCACTTATTTGTGTTCCACATTGAGTTATTTCAGGGTAATATTTTATGAGGTCACATGCTCTTTAGTCATTTATCCTACACCAAGGGTGAAATGGGGAAGATATATTTATGGGTTTCTAGGTAATTCATGGATAACTCTAGGAATGTTCATAGTTAACCTGACTAACCAGGGTACTTAGATATCCATTTTGGGTGGTCTATTTAGGGGAGATTGAGTAGATGAATTAGTGGAATCAACTATTGGTCTAGGTCTAGATATACCAATTTTGGGCCGCCTATGAAACTACAAAGGTGAAATGACTAGTCTTTCATGATGGGACCTAGATTTGGTGATTGGTGTAGTAGGATTCAAGGTGTTTTATAGACAAACCATAGTTAAAACATCACCACTAACAAGCATAAATCAACATAAACCTAATAGACTATCAGGGAAATTTGAAAAATAGATTCACCCTTCTTCTAGTGCCATCTATTATCAGCCTTGAGATCCTTTCTACCTCCAAAGGTAGTCATAGGATTGAGTGTTATGAAGAGGAAAATGGGAGATAATTCACTTGATAAAATATCCCCTCATTAATTTTAGGACTGATGTTGTTTCATTCTAAGGGTTGATCAAGTTAACCTTTTATACTCAAAGAGCCATGAATATTACCACTAAAGGTTCAAGATGTGTATAATTACACTTTGAATTAGTTTCCAGATGAAGGAGCTTATACTTATCATTTACTAATGAGTCACAACTCATAAATTTATAAAGAAGGAAAAAATGTTTGGATTCTAAAATAAACATAAAAGGAGGGTAAGGTAGGGCAAGAAAAAGTGTTTCCAAGATTGAAAATACTAATGCTTCAAGAACCAGTCTAAGTGCTCTACCATAGTTATAACACTATGTGTCGAGTTTTACCGAGGGTTTTAAATTAGTTTTTACATAAAGGGGAGAATTATAAGGAAATGAGAGATAATGATTGATTTATAAACCCTTAACTAGATATCAATATTCAAGAATCCTATAGTAAATAACACATAAATTCTTTAGGCACAATTTGTAGATTAACATACAGATCATGAATGTTAAACTGGAAATGAAAAGGATTCATTAACAATTTAGAGCAACTAAGTACATTAAAACCACTATAGTCATTAAGTAACAGATCATTAATTTCTTTTTTATTAGCATTAACATGTACTCAAGAACTATAAATGATTGATAATCTTTAACAAATAGACCATAAATTTTGTAGAAATCAATAAATAACATTCATTAAAACAAGTTTGTTTACAAAAGTTTCGATCATAGTAGGCCTTCACAATCTAAAAGAGTGGGAAAATAGTTAAAATCTTGAATTACTTTTGACATCATTTTAGGATTAATAATTTTTGACCCTTTTACAATGGGATATAGTTTATATTTTATAGATAAGGATGGGGGTCACCTTCAAGTAGTGTGAGATTCTAATTATGGACCATGATAACTCCCAAAGTTTGTTACAATTTTATTGATTTAAAAAATGAATATCCTTCCCACTCTCTCTAAAAGATACTCTAGTTCCCACTTAACTGATGTATATAAGAGCTACAGATGAACTATCTACCAACTATTTAGACTCTATTCCCCTAGCAACCAGCATGGCTTTCACTAGGTCAAAATCTTGGTCCAACTTGGCTAAATTCATGTGGATCTCAAAAAATAACCTCTTATTGGGCCACTAAACTTTGATAAACTTGAATTGGGGCCTCTATAGACACCTTGAATTCTAAAACCTAACTAATACTCATAGTGAATTGGGTATAGAGTTTGAGCACCACCTGGGATGTAACTCTATTGGACCTAGCTACTTTTCTTATCATGGCCTAGTTGAAGTGACCCAGGTGAACTCCAAACTCACTCTTATCCATCAGAGTGTCATCTAGGTAGAATATCATTATGATGTTGACCTCCTTGAAGTAGGCCAATATCTTTTTATTGCCTTCTTCTAGGGGGTTCATTACCATCTATGTTAGACTCAACGACTCCTCAGTTGCAGCTCTCATGCTCTTGCTATATATTTGATATAAGATCAGGTCTAAAGTGGGCATGAATTTTACCTATAGGAACATGCCCTTGTGTATTATTAATTCTAGATTCCTCCACTGAATCTCTCCTAGAGAAAATCTCTCTAAGTAGGTTTAGGTCATTTAAAGTTATGTCTTACTATCTTTCAGAGTCTCAATCACCTTCCCCAAAGTTGAGAAGAGTTTTAAGAGGGTGTCCTTGACTTTTCCAATCAGTTCCACATGGAATGAGTTCTTCACTTGTGCTTCTAGGGTTTAAACTTGATCCTACATATCCTCTATCAACTTTTTTGACATGTCATGCATAGCCCAAAGGACTGAGACTAGGTCCTCATCCAATCTATCTTCTCCCATAGATTTCCTCACTTTTGTGAGGGAGAAGAGATATTTTGAGTGTATAATACCATAAGGTTCCCCTCCTAGATGAAATTTTGGGTAAGTATCCTTCACATGTTTCCTATGGTGTAGTTGAAGTCCCACTACATGTTAGAGTCACCTTATAGAGTCATCTCAAGTGCCTAAAACACTGTATCTATTCCTAGGGTGGAAGAAGGTGTTGGTTGGGTGATAGATATGGTCATGATAGGTGGAGGATGAGTTTGAGGGGGATGGATGAATCAAAAGGTATGAAAGAGGAAAATAGTGGAAGAGGAAGAGGCATGAGGGCGTAAGGAGGAAAGATGAATGGAGAATCCCAAGGGAACATATGTGCCTTCCAATAGATCTGGGTCAAGTTCACATGTGGGGTTATGAATATAGAAAGAGGGGCATTTAATAGAAAGGAATAAATTGGTTGGTTAAATCCAAATCCCTAAGCACCCAATATGATAGAAAAGAGAGGCCTAGGAATGATGTGAGGATCCATCAGAGGTGGTGCAAGAGTACTAGTGGAAATATTTAGGGGAGGTCAAGAGGGATCAATTTTACCTTGAATAGAAAGTTGAAGATGGATTTCCTTATATTTATTTATAGGGCTCATTCCTAGATCAACTTCAGTTACAATAGTTGAGGGATTAAGGGTGGTATAGGCCACATGGACTGACTAAAGAATCTACTAGGTAACCATAAGCTTAGTTGAAATGGCCTAAGATTCTTGATATGTGCACACATGTGTAATTATTACTATATTTTCATCTAAACTCATTGATCTTAGGGTACCTATAGATATCTAGACCCAGGGTTAAATATGATTAAAAGAATTGTGAAGAACCCTGCTTGTGGGATGGATAATATAGATGAGAATGAGGAGGTGAGGATGTTGTTCATAGATGAGGATATAGTAACTTGGGTTAATTTTGAAGGGGGTGAAATGGGGAATAGGGGATACATCACCTAAGTGTACTATTGGATAATTGGCAAACTAGGTGGTGCTCCAAGAGGCTACTAGAGTGAGGAAGGAGCTATGAAAGAGATATGCACAAGTGTTAATTATTGGTCCCTCCTCAAACTTATCTATGGGTTGATACTGATGTCAAACTTGATAACTTGAGAAACCTTAGTTTGAGTCTCTTAGAGTTGACTCACTTGAATTTGAGTCACTAGGGGTTGTACTACCTAAGGTTGAGCCACTTGAACCATAGGCAGTGCTAAAGGTGGAGCTGAAAGATGAGAGACAAGAGCTCAAGGAGGATAAACTATTGAGACTCCTTGTATAATTATCCTTGAAATATATAGGGATTTTCCTAAACATCCTCATCAAGCTAGGTTGATGAATAAGAGGCAAGGCTAGCTTGGGCAGATGGCTTAGGCTAAGCTTACTTTCTATTCTTCTTTTGAGCCTCAATCTTGGAAAATGACTTTTGATCATCAACTAGATTTAGGTAAAGATCATCATCATCCTTAGTATGGTATCCATAATTTAGGTTATGATGGGTTTGATACTTATCTAGGTGATCCCATATAACACCATGTGGCTCTTAGTCCTAGTGATCTTCCCTACCCAAGGTGAATGACTCCCTTCCTACCACCAAATTTTGTAGAGGGGGAAGGCTCTATAAACATGGTGTTAGATGGTGATCAATAAGGGTGGGCAATCCTTTTATTGATATTTAATTCAATGCCTGAAGATGCCTTCCACTAGTTGGTATGTGATTTATAACTTAGTTAGGTAGTCCAGAACTTGATAGGGTAAGAGAAGGGGGCCTTCAAAGTGCTTACTACTAGAATGATTGTATCCTAGTTTTAATACCAATAGTCCCTAATGGGATTGAGAAATACATGGATTTATTTTAATATTCAAGGCATGGGTAACTCGTTAATGTCTATATAGACCAATGGGTAGAAGGAATTGCATATCTCTCAGATATTATTTTGATAATGGTGGCCATATAGTTTATAAAAAAATACATGGACCAATATGCCTCTGAGAAACCATGTTAAAAATCAGAATAGGTTTGAATGTGAGAATCTCTTAGACTGACTCTATTAGGTACCTCATCATGTAGAAAGTCATTACCTCCCTGAAGCATCTCCCACCACCTTGATTATATTAAAATTGATCACCCCTCTAAGGTTAGGGAATTCCTCACCTTGGAAGTTTATATGGAGTGAGGATATCTATAGAAGGTTGGCATGTAGGTAGTCACTCTCCACAAAAAATTAATCAATTAGGATCATCATGATGTAGATTTTGTATGCAATAAAAAATGCATCAAATCTATAAACCAATCCTAGCTCAGAGAAGATAAATACTACTTACACTTCTAATTATGGATACATTATATATTTAGGATCATGACCAAGATAGATCTGAAAGACCTACCCAATGGATATCTTACCACAATGAATTCACTAGGGATGATTCTAAAGCCTCTAGTCAAGTAAAGATATGTAATAACCATAACTAGGTCCTATGTTTTCATATTCACTAAATTAATAACAAGTACAGTAAAATCTAATATAGTGTTCACCAAAGCTTATGGCAAAAAGTAGGGGTAATAAACATGAAAATTAAGCATGCATAGAATATATATATGTTATACCATTATCAATGATGTCATGGATGTGTCTTAGTGAGTGGATTAAGTACTTTGATAGCTTAAGTGAAAATGACAAAGTGTGCAATGTGATTGTCCTAGTATGATTGGTTTATCTTCTATTTTGGCATGGTTAGAGATGTTCAGGGATGAGTATGGTGATTTGATCATGTGTAAGGGGTCCTATCAGTGGTCAAGGATGATTGGAAATCTTGTGTGCATGAGTGGATTTCATTTGGTAGTCCATAGTTTTCATCTAGATAATTTGGGTTTAGTGGAAAAAAATCTAAGTAGGTAGTTTGTTGATGTCACCATTCCCACATGTGGATGAGTCAAGGGGATTTGGTCATATGGTTGTGATCACATTAGTCCCTAGTTATTATGTTCTATATTTTAAGTCATGCGATGAAGCATGATTGAATATATGAGGATGTAAAGCTGGCTATTTAGACATAATTCACTAAGTTCCTATACTTAGCCAAATTTGCAAAAGGGTCAAAGTAGAGTTGATTAATCATGTTGATGAGGTTATAATTCACATACATGGAGGTGTTATGACAAAATAATCATATGGGTTTATTCATTTTTGTTCCTAGTTTTTATGTACTAAACTTTAAATCATTTAATGAAGTTCATAAAAACATGTGGTTGTGAAAAGTTGGGCTCTCAGGGATTTTAATAATGTTTTCCCATACTTAGCCAAATTTGAATGAGGAAAGAAATATTTGAGTAATCATTCTGATGGTATCATATCTCACACATGTAGACATTTCAAGATAAGGTGATCATATGGGTTTGTTCAATTTTATGCATGCACCAAATTTTAGATCATGCATTGAAGTGTATCAAAAGATATGCATGAGTAAATTTGGCATTCTAGGTAGAGTTGATTTTGTGGAAGAAAATTCTAAGTGATCATGTTGATGATGGCATATCTTGCACATGTGTGGGTTCCAAGATCAGAATGTTATATGGATGGATTCTCCTATGTGGGGAGATCATATGGTCCAATTTGAAATCATGCATTGAAGCATAAAAAATTATTAAGGATAAAATTTTTCTTGTTATAAATATTTTAAGGTTCCCCATAGTTAATTTTTCAAGAGGTAAAGATCGAGCCAGTCTCAAGGAGATCGATGGAGTGCATTTACTCCAAGATGTCAAGAAGCAATGATATGGTAAGAAGTGCATGTTGTTTAACACTAAGCAAAGGTAAATGATAAGGATATAATAGTGAGTGGGTGTTCATATAGATTGATCTAATGGTTATTATTTCTAGTTAAGGACTTGGTTGATTTGTAGAGATTGATGGTGCATATTGAGTCAACATTGCAAGGGTATATGAGATGAGGTCAAAGTAGCCAAGGTTTAACATTTGAGCATTAGTGATTATGCATTAAATTTTAGATAATATTGAAAGTGTAAGATTGATCTAAATTTGAGAGGACATGATATGTGAGCATAGTTTTTAAATTTTAATTGTGATCGTTGACATTTATATATTTGAATTTTACAAAGGGAAAACCTAGTTTGTGGTATTTTACCCATAAATTTTGATCCAAGATGAATAGGAATACATGATGCATATAATGAAACTAATTTTAATATTTTAAACTATTTAAATTCAAATATATTAATGTTCAAAGTTTATTGAGTGTTTGTGCATGGACTTTTAGTGACCCGAGAAGATTATTCAAGCTTATTTTGATATATATTGATGAATTGAATATTAGGGAGTGTTTTAGACTCCATGAGGATGATTTATGTGTGTTATTAAGTCTTAACCAATCATATATAGTATGAACAAATGTTTAGAAGTTGATTGTGTATTCATTCATGGTGACTATGTGCACAAAATGTTGTTTGAATGAATTGTGCTTAAGAAGAAGGGTACTATGTTGGTTATTAGCTCTTAAAGGGGAACTATAGATCAGATGGAATGGGTCCATGCTTTTGGTATTTATTTTTTGTTCTTTTTTTGTTTGATTAAGTGTTAAAGGAGTAAATGGGTTCACATGAGACCTATAAGGGCTACAAGGGCCTAGTTAATAGGTGTAGTTCCTTAAAGGTGACCCATAAATGTTATGGCCAACTTATGAAGATTATTTATGAGATGCATCTTAATGTGAGAGATTAATTAATAATTAAGGCATAATTAATGGATTACCAATATTGTGATTATCATGATTGCTCTATAAATAGTGAAACCAAATGTGTTGTTCTCTAGGCTTTGAAAAATACTTGAGTGAGAGATTTGGGAGAGATTTGATAGAGGCTTGTGAGTGTGAATTGTGGAGATGAGGGTTAGAGCACCCTATGGATGAGTTGAAGAAAAAAATATGTTAAGGAGTATCTTTATGACTTTTAGGTCATAATTATGTTGGTATAATAGTGCTCTTGCAAATTAAGTGTGAGTGAAGGTGAATAGTGATAATCAAAGGTCCATCATCAGGAGTTGAAGACATCAGTTCATAGTTAGATGTGTTCATAGGTGTTGTTGTCATAGCTCAACATCTAAGGGGGTCATTACCTCTTTGCAAGGTGAAACTTGCTAAAATTTTGATTATTGTTACAACTCAGCTAGATAGGTGTTGTAGCACCTTACAAGATTGTAGTCTCACTAAATAGGGATTGTAGTTTCTTGATCAGTTATAATAAGTCTAAATTAGTTATTTTTATTATCGAATAGTATTCCAATTAAAATTTCTAATGGGTTTTCTCCCCCAAAAGGGTTTCCCACATATGTCATGTGTTATGAGATTGATCTTGCATTATCTCTCTTACTCTTTGCTATGAATGATGTGTATAATTAATGAATGCTTATGGTAACTAGTTAAGTGCTTGTAAATATCAAAATTGAAGTTAAATTTTTTGGGTTCACTAATTCAACCCCATCTCAATGATTTTACTTCTAATAATTGGTATCAAATTAATTCCTTTTGTAAAGAATTAACAACTTGAAGGTGATCCAAGGTACAATATGGGTAGTCATCAAGGAGGTTTCTCTACTAAGTAAAAATCATTGTTCAATAGATCCAATTATGCTTTTTGGAGTGTAAAGATGAGGACATACATTATGTCTCTAGGCTTTGATGCATGGTAACATATTATAGATGGTTATGTTTCTCTTATTATTCTTCCATCTAGTGTTGCAAACAAGAAGTTGCTTGAGAACAATTCCAAGGCAATGAATGATATCACTTGTGGTCTTTTAGAGACTAAATAAACCAAGGTAATACATTGTAAATCTTATAAATAGATATGGGAAAAATTTCAAATAATTTTTTAATGAGATTCAAAGGTCAATGTTGCTAAGTTATAGACTCATAGAAGGTAATTTGAAAGTCTCAAGATGAAGGAAGAAGATTTCATGGCATCCTTTCTGCATAGAGTTGATGAGATTGTGAACATCATCAGAGGTCTTGGAGAGAATATTGAATAATATACTATATTTAAAAATATATTAAGGTATCTATCCATAAAATTTGATAAAAAATTATCTATTATATAAGAAAGTCATGATCGTACTCAGTTGAAGATGGATCAATTGCATGGCACTCTTACTACCTATGAGATGAGAGTAAATGATGATATACCACCAAAGAAGGAATAAAAATTCAAGATAGAAATGAAGCCTAAGAAGAAGTTCCAAGGTAAGAAACCCAAAGTGGATCACATATCTGACATTGATGAGGATGAACTAATTGCTTTGATTACTAGGAAATTGAACACATGCTCAGGGAAGTATAAGGGTAAATTACCCTTCAAATGTTTCAACTATGGAGAGATAGGATATTTTGCTCATAAGTTCCCTCATAAGCATAAGAATAAATTTGATCAAGATCATGGTGAAGGATAATATGATGATAATAAGACATACATGAAGAAAGGATTCAAAAAGTTTAATAATAAGAAAAATTCTTTCAAAAACAAGAAGAGTCTCTACACCAAAGAAGATTACAGTTCATCAAATGAGAGTGAAGACAATGACTCAGAATATTATCATGAAGATGATGGTCCTACTAAAGATAAATCTCTATTTATGTTTGAGGAAGGAATTTTCTAACATAATAATGTGTCTACTTGGAGTGATTTAGATGATGATGAAGATGAGGTCGATTGTGAGACTGTATTGATGAATACTCTTCAAGAACTGAAGATTGAGAAGATCAATAAGAATATGAAATATAAACTCAAGGGATATGAGTATAAATTAAGTTTTTATGAGGTAATATTGAATTAATACACCGAGGAGCATGAAGATATGATCAAGCATATTAGTTATCAATTAGAAATTCTATCTACAAGCCTAAAAGCTAAAGAAGATGAATGCTCAAGGTATGTTTTTGAAAATGAGTCTTTGAAATCTAAGCTAGAAAAGATGAGTAGTAAGGTGAAGACATTTTTGAGATTTGAAAAAATATCATGTCATCTAAACAATATTTTGAGTGGTCAAAATCATGCTAGTGATAGAACTGGTCTTGGATATGAAGAAGAACAAAAGAATGTAAATCAATACAAGATGAAGATTAATGTGAACTAGGATAATCATAATTTGAATACAAATCATTAGATAAGGAATGAAGGTGTTGGTAGAGTAAAGACAAATAATATTAGATATCCAAATGCACCATGAGGTATGCAAGTTTCAATGGTTACTATTTCACATGTAATCAATTTGGTCATAAGGATGGAGAGTGTAAGAGACCTATTATAAATGAGTTTGCATGGAACTATGATGAGGGTCTATAGACACCAAAAACCCACACACCATAGTTTTGCATGTCACACCCTGACCTCCTTGAACAACTTCCTAGCCATTTACCCTACCAAACCTCTAATTGGCTAAACCCACCCTTTTGACCAATTTAACCTTTAACCTTCACTCTTGACTATCAATGCTCAGTGGTCTGATGGCAAAAAATCAGTACTTTAACCATCGACAATCAAGTCTCCCTACCAAACTAACCTTTGACCACTAACAGTTAGCTTTACCACCAATGGTCAACTATCCACCACCTGAATAATTAACTCTAGCATCAAATGTAATTTGGTTTTTTATAATTAGATTATGTGATTAAATACATGTCTAAGTTAAATTTAGATGTGAGTTGAACCTCTCTTGAACCTACACTTCCATCTCCCCTTCTTTCCTATAAAAAGAGAGCTTTAAGAGGTGAAAAGGGATCGATTGACAACCATTTATTTGCAATGATCAGGATCCATTTGCATCTATCAGCTACGTGGGTCAAAGTTTCTTTTTTAGGTTAATCAATCAACATTAGCCATCATTAGCATCAACAATAATCACCAATAATCTCCATCAATGGAATTCCTCTTCATCAATCTATCAACTAAGTATTTTATCATTATTCCAAGTTATTTAGTTTTTTATGGCTTACACCTAATCCCCAACCTTTTGACCATATAAACACTCAACCTTTGAGCTAGACCTTTATAAGACTCACCCTCTGTCTCAAAACCATCAGCCAAACAAAACTAACCTTGAACTAAATCAATCAACCTCTCCCAACTAAGTTGTTTGACCCATACTAGACTAATGATCATCTATCTAACCACTATTGGTTAGCTATCTAGCCACTTATGATCAATTTAACCACCAATGATTAACCTAACTACTAACGGTCACTATCAGACCAAAAACTAGGAAGCACCTACCACCTAACCTCAACTAGAACTTTGTTTTCTTGACATATATCACTATAAAGACTAGAAACAACAACTTGACCCTAACCTGAACCCACATTTTGATAGTTTGGCATTCACCTTAAGTTATCTTATTAATTTATGAATTTCTTCTCAATAGTATTTATTTCACCTAAATTAAGTAATTCCATACTTGTTATGCAACATTATTTTATCAACATTAAATTATCATAAAATTTAGACTGACAGCCTCTAAGGAAGTCATGTACTTCTTAGATCTATCTTTCTAGGCAATCCACCTTCCTACCTAACTAACACAACCATTTTTTAGTCCCTTTCTTATGTAGGTCATCCTCCCAAGCCAAAGAGGAGCTCTCACAACCACCTAGATCATGGAGTGCAAACCAAATCCAAGTTCTACCAACCTTACCCTTTATTTTAGTTTTACCCTTTCTTCTTGAATAAATAAAACAAAATTTGAATATAACATTCTGGCATGTCTAGTGGGACCTTGAGTCTTTACTTTCAGTTTCTTTTCTTTACATCTATATGTTTTTCTCTCTATCTATGCTCATTAATACAATTAAAATCTCTTTTGGGTTTAAAATCAATTGCATCCATCATTTTCTTTCATGTTTAGCTCATAGTATCTTAATTAAGAAAGTAATTAACCATAGCATCACTCTTATCACACACAAACTGAACCACTCACTAATCAAGTAGTCAAACAACTTGAGACAAGGCCTGACTAGGATTTCATCACCTAGTGGTCACCTGACCCTTTCCTAGTTATCCTAATTGGATTTCACCACCAAGGGGAAAAATAACTCAGCTCTTTGGTTGAGTATAAACTCTATAAATCAATATATTGGCTAAACACCCAACACCATTATAACTGTAGTGTGTGAAGTGAGGGGGTAGGCCCCAATACCAAGCCACATATTGATTCTACTATAGATTCATTTTGAGAACCTAAACACTACCTAAAACCTAACCATATATTTCTTATCTAGTACCCATTTTACCAAACCAAAGTTAAGTCAAATATTAAAGCTTAAGGCATAAGCCACAAGTGAGACTAAAACTAACCCTAAGATTTAACATACTTTATAGTTTGTTCTATCTTTCTTGACTTTTTATTGTCTTCTCTCTATTCGAGTTGTGATAAAATTAACCTATTTTTGGCTACCTTCTACCATTTGACCTTCATCTACCTTATCCTCATTACCTTGATCGATGGGGAACCCACCTATCTTTTCAACTAAAGATCCCAACTTTGTTAGATTTCTAGACAACCCTCTTGCCTTAGTATCTTATCTTGCATCATGAGCCACTTGTACTCATGACCTCACCTATAATCAATCAACTCTCAACTATAACCAACCAATAATCAATCAACAACCACCTAACCCCACCTATAACTGGTTAACAACCTATCAACAACCAATTGAACATCACCTTAACCAACCAATGAACCACAACCTACTAGTAACCTATCAATAGCATGACCAACCAATAACCTATGAACAAACCTTTAAATATTGTTAAAACCAACCTAACCAATATTTGGGTTACCTATCCCAACCATCATATCAACCACCTCAACCTCATCAAACTTTTGACTACCTAACCCAATCTTCATATCAATCACCTAAACCCACTTTGTAACAACCTTATTTATCTCAAAACCAAGATTTGGTTTACCCTTTTGGTCACTCAACCAACAACTATCAACCTAACCCATCAACCAACAACCATCAACCTAACCTATCAACCAATAACCATCAACCTAACCTATCAACTAACAACCATCAATCTAACCTATTAACCACACATTATCAACCTTACCTACCTTACCCAACCTATCTATTCTATCGACCTTATTGAACTGACTATCCATATCTACCTTACCAAACCAACCTACCCCACCAAACATACCCAATCGATCAAACTAAACCAACTTATCATATCAACTGAACCAATAAAACCAAACTAACCTATCTTATCAAATAATCTTACCTAACCAACTAAATTTATCAAACCAACCAACTAACTCACCACCTCAAGAGTAATTGGTGCATCTTCTTCTTAAGAAGTATACCCCATTAGGGGAATCATATACCTCAATCTTGGATAAAATTTTGGAAGCTTCTTTTATTAGACTTCCTCTAGTCAAGCATATAAACAGTTCTCTTCTAAAACCACTTTGGCTCATAGAAAATGAATTTTGTGCATATCATCACACACATGAACATGACATATGTTCAACTTTTAAGATGATCATCCAAAATCTTATTGATCATGAAGAGGTCCCCATAGATAGACTATGTGTTCCTCTTAACCTAGCCTTGAATCTCTTCAAGTAACCAATCATTGAACCTATCTCTTCACTCATTATTGAGGAAAACCATGACCAAATCCCTCAAAACAATGAGGCCTATCAATCAGATTTGGCCTTTAGAAAACCTATAAATAAGGAAACTATAATCATACCAACCTTAACTAATCCACTTGTTGACCAAGTGGAATCTTTACAATTTTCCTTAAAAACCACAATGAAGGAAACCAACAAACCTATTCCACTTCACCTTTTAGTGGATCAACCAACTAACTGACCTAGATATTACCCTTTTTCCACTAACCAATCCTTTTGAACAACTAACCACCTATTAGGTAGTAGCTTATTCTCCCCCAACCATTTAACCTTTGGTGATCATCTTTCTCCACTAACCAAACTAACCATCACCTAACCAACCTTACCATTGACCATTATCAATCTGGCATTCTCTTTTCTACATCTAATCTAGCATCAAAAAGTAACTAGGGGAAATCTTCACCCCTCATTAGCCTGAACCATTTACACAAGTAAGGATCTGGGGCATTATTCAAACCTATCCCTTAAATGGTTTGCAATCATGTTATGTTCTTTGGTTAAACTAACTTCTTGATCATTTTATGTCTAACTTAAGCTCATTCCTTATGTTCAAACCACATTCCATCTCCATATTTTAGGGGCAACCAATTAAAACTAAATCATGTGATTATCCATCATAATCATGGTCTTATCTTGAATAATGTGTACCATGACTCTACCCATCGCATGATTCTCATGTTACTTTCTACCCCTTTCATAGTATGGATTCCCATGATCATTATCACCTAAAAGTATTTTCACCTAGCTCACCTTCTTGTGATTCTTGTTGGCCTCCATAAAGGTCAACCTTTAATCCTATATAAGTAGGTCTATGTCAAAGCAAAAAATCAAATAAAAGAAGCAAACTCATTACCACAAGAAATCATGGGTCACTTCTAAGCATTCATAGACTGCTCCCTTGAAGGATAGCTACATAAGCATACTAAAATTGCATAAATATAAGGTAGATTTCTCCCTTAAAGGATAACTATCACAAATACTTGAACAAAACAAATAAACTCAGACCATTCCCTTGAAGGATGGTTGAGTAAAGATTTTGTCAAAAGCATAGAAATTTCTTAAAAGCTTCTCACATTGACTAGCATCCCATATATAGTAATAAATAAAAAGGCCCATTATCAAAATCACAACAAAATCAAACTAATATTGAAAACTATAATCGGCTTTCAAATAATAAACTAAGGTGGAAGCTGTAATTAGATTTCACAGGTAGGCTTCCCACATCAATTAGTCTACACATTTTATGACATAGACCTAATTATATTGGCTCTTTGGTGGCCTACAAAAGAGACATACTAGTCTCTCAAGAAGGTTCCATCTTCACATATTTCCCTCTTTTTTTTTTCAAGGGATATTTGAGCTTACTTGAAACTTCATGATAAAGCTACCTTGTTTTAACCAATGAACTAATAGCAACACAAAGCATGAAGGTTGTGTTTGTAAGCCCACCCATCTTACCATTATGGTCTTTGAATTCAAAGTGTTTATCCTCCTCCTTTTACCTTTCATGACACTTGTCAAGATGTATGTCTTTCATTTTCATGTCTTTGAACCTTGAACTACCAAATTTCATATCCTTTCACTAAGAAATGGGGCACCTTTTTGTTAAACCAAGTGGCACACCAAATTGGGAAACCTATTTCAACACCACACAACCAACCAAGAGATCACCTTTCTCCACCAACCTTGACCTTTTGAGCCAACCCAATGGGAGTAGCTTATTATCACTTAACCATTTAACCATTGGAGACTACCTTTCTCCACCAACCAAACCTTTTTGATCAACCAACCCAACCATAGGAGATTACCTTCTCCATCAACCATTAACCCATTAGAGATTGCTTTTATCCACCCCTCTTAGAATTGGCCATTGTGGCCCAACATTTCACATATTTTTTGATGACCTTTCTTTGTCTTTTGACTACAATGATAGCATTACCATGTTGACTACTTTTTGAACTTTTGCCACCTTGTGTATACCTGACCCACTTATGTCTTTTTAGGAGCATTTCCTACCTCAAATAATTGTGACACTTGACCCATTTGTATTTTCATTGGGATCACTTCCTACCTTGAATACCCATAAAAACACTAACCTTATCTAGGAGACTAATAGGTTTGATCTAGGAATTTGACTCGAGAGGATGGTTAGTATGGTGTTAGTTCCAAAATGAAAACAAAGTGAAATAAACACATTAATAGTATAACATCTCTAGGCCTATACACTATGGAGATCTTGGTATTAAATATGAATAAAACACACAATTAAAATGAAAAATAAACCTTTTTTTCCTTCCTTAGATGCTCTAAAATGCTTGTTCTAGTGGCTTGCTCAACTTGTGCTCATAAAGTCCTTGGAAATGGAAGCTTGGCTACCTCCATCTCTCCTTGGCACCTTGGGCTTGTGGCTTAGTTTGGCTTGGAATCAATTTGGCATTATAAATTTACATAATCAAATCCTTGAAGATATTTAAGCATAATAAATTTGCACCAAAATAGCTTAGAAATGATGTTTTGAGGCCTCCTATTTATAGATTTTTGGATTTGATCAGGATCAACCTCAACTATCCATCTCAAGATTGAGATGTGTGGTTAAGGATTAATTAAATGTTTGGAATTAAGTTTGTAATTATCTTCATCATAACATTAGAATAAGGTTCAATTAAGAGGCATGGAGGGCATTGATGAGGCATGGGAGGCATGAATGTTGATATTTATGGCATTTATGGCCTAGGGATGCCTTCCCAAGAAATTAGGTCACCTGATGATGTATATATTCAATATTCATTTCCAAAAATAATTATTCAATAAGTTTCCATGGAATTATTTATTAGGCCTTGATTTAGGTTAATTAGCTCTTAAGCATGATTAAGCACTTTATGCACAAATTACCCAAATTGATCAGAATGCCTTGTTATTGGTCCTAAATTTGATTAGATTGGAATTGGAAGTCACTATCAGATGCATTAGAACTATTATCCCATTTATTATGTTACCAAAAACAAATAACAAAGGCACATGTCTTGTGCAAGATATTTGATAGGAAAGATCAATCTAGAGAACCTAGGTGTAAATTTGGCATTTTGACTCAAAATGAACTGATCAAAGTTAGTTGGCCCATAAATTAAATTACCCCATTTAAGGATACCCTTGCCAAAATTGGCACTTGAATATGTCAATTTCACATCATTTAGCATGTTTTAGTGTTTTTAGGCCAAATTATGTATTTTGAGTGGAAATTGGCCAAAAGCCTGATTGGGGGTTATTGGTGGTCAGATTTAAGTGTCTATAGTTTTGCCCTATTTGGGAAGGCATTGTAAGCTACAAACATAGTAACATCTTCTCAAAGAATCAAAAGGTCTCCATATGCCTATAATTGTAATGATGATAAACTAATTATATGATACCCCCTCGAAGGAATGGTTGGCATAAGCAGGTCAGCAAATAGTCCCTTAAAAAGAAAGATGTGAAATGATAGGAATAAATAAAGGAAGGATGATGGGGTGAAATCATAATGATACTAAAAAGTATTAAAAACATTGATAATGCAAGTGGGATGGTGTATAATGGTTTTCCCAAAGGTGGTTATAAGCATTATACCTTGATAGTGGTAACGCGATATGATAACACAATTATTTTCCCAAAGGTAGTTATAATCATTGAGAAGATGGAGCTACCCTAGTTAGGATAGAAAAATAAGATAACATGTCCCTATAGAGGTAAAAAAAGTAAAGTGGTGACAACACAATGATTTTCCCAAAGGCAGTTATAATCATTGATAAATGCAGGTGGGGTGGTGTGTAATGATTTGCCTATAGGCAATTATAATCATTAGACCTAGATTGTGAAAAACATGATAAACTTGGTTGAGGATGATGATAACTGAACACAAAGGGTAATGATGAATTGGAACAACCTATTAGTAGGGAGATGCTCATCTAAACTAATAAATATTGAAATTCTTTTGTGGTTAATTTCTCTATTTGGGATATGATTGGGATGAAATCAGGATGTTGGTGTCTAAAAGAGGCCACCATTACTGAATAGACTTATTGAAGCTAAGTTTTATTGTAGCACATGTCAATAGGCTTCATGATAGAACACCATAAATACTTGGCCAAAATATGCATGAATACTGATCTCCCATAATCCAATACTCAATAGATAACAATGCACCAATGATAGAAACCATGATGACAATGTAAACATATGAATAGGGATGGATTCAAGTATAAGTGTGGTCAAGAAATCACCTAATGAACACACATAAATTTAATAAAGGTAATAGTGTTGAAAGAAAATAAATAGATAGACAGATAAATAAAATAAGCATAAATAAACAAACAAACAATGCAATAGAAACCCTACGAACATTGCCCCTAGAAAATAAATGACAACTTAACAAATGAAAAAAATGGGAGAATAGAAGAAAAGGAAGGGGGTGGCTGAGCTATCTCCATATGCACTGGGCAAGTGGACACTACCTATATAGTTCCATGGATGTAATATCTAATAAAAAACTTTAAGCCAAATGTAGTTCTCTCAGGGAATGCAAAGAAAAATGATAACTGAGGAAAACAAATAGAATGGATGTGATAGAAAAAGAGGAATGGTCTTGAAAAGTGGCAAGTGTGTGAGATCAAAAGGCCAAAAAGGATAGGGAAACTAAGTGATAAGTGGTTTGCTTGAAACTTAGTAAGGGTTCCCAAAATCCTTAAGGTAAAGAAGTGGTCAATGTTTTTGTTCTTTTCTAATGATTTTTTAAATATTTTTGGAATTTTTTGAAGTATCTCAACTCAATCAAGAATGATGAAACACTAAATGGTTCAAGCTCACAAAATAGTGAGATCATTTAAACTAAGGTTTCTCACAAAATGGTGAGAGTGTGGCTTAGGTTGCTCAAAATATGGTGAGAGTCATGGCTTAGGTTACTCGTAAAATGATGAGAGCATTTGGAAAAGGGTGACTGAGTTGACATCAATAAGTACTGAGCACTACCTATATAGTCCCAAAGTAGGACCTCAAGTCACCATAGTTTTACCCCTATAGTGGAGTAATTTGACCAGTGTATTAGTCAATTCAAACAAAATAAGCACAATTGGTAAAAAGACACAGTATGGCATAAAAAGTGGCAAGTTGGTACATTGGTTTTACTATTTCCCCTAGTTTGCCCATAGGTAGTTATAACCAAGACACAATGATATAGAGCAATGGTACTAATTTACCCAAAGACGGTTATAATTAGTAGTAATACTAGTGGTAAGAAAGAACTAACAAAAAAAAGGATGTAATTGCTAAAACTTCTATCACACTATCTCAAAATATGCTTCCTGTGTAAAGTAATTAAACTAATTGATGAACTAATTAGATACCTTGATGCTAAAAGTGCATAACAAATGAAAAAAACTAAGGTCAAATGGGCTATGCTTTAGAACACACTAGGTTGATAGGTCAAAATTGAAAAGTGGATATGACAAAGAGGATGGATAAGAATGGTATTTTTACAAATAAGAATAGTGTTAAAATGGTATAACTAAAATGATCCTTATAGACAATACACCTTAACATTCAAGCATAGTATCGTTTGAGGTGAATAATATTCATTAGCTCTAGAAGTTTGTCATCATCTAGTGTGGCAATCCTGTATACCCCTAATTCATAATCTGTAGTGATGATGAAAGGTCCTATCTAATTTGGTTTGAATTTTCCTTTATGTTTTTTTCTCAACCATGGTGTTCTTTTGGTTTTTTTTAAGAACAAGATCACCAAGTTCAAATGTTCTATACTTAACACACTAATTATAGTGGCCTTTGAGTTGGTTTTGATGTGTTTGAATATTGTTGAGCATGGTTGTGCATTTCTCATAAAGTATGTCTTGCTCTTGTAGGCGAGCTACTCGATAGTCATGATCATCTAGGACATGCTTGAAATAGATGTGTAGTGAAGGTAACGCGACCTCAATGGGAAGGATCACTTCAGTACCATAAATAAGTGAGTATAGAGTGGCTCTTGTGGAGTTCTAATGATTGGTACAATATGTCCAAAGGGTAGGGAATATCTAGAGGTGCCAATCATGACTGGTATCATTGAAAATATTTTTGAGAATATTGACAAGGGTTTTGTTGGATGCCTTAGCTTGGTCATTACCTTGAGGGTAATATGTTGTAGAAAAATATTGAGTGATGTTGTATTTACTACATAACTAGTCTACATATTTGTTCTTAAATGATCCTCCATTATCAAATATAATTTCAAAGGGAATACCATAGCGACATATGAGGTGGTTGAAGATGAATTTGGAAATTTGATTTCTAGTCACATGAGGGGTATAGCTTCAACCCACTTAGTGAAATATTTGGTGGCAGTAAGGATATGCTTATGGCCATCAAATGAAGTGGGGTTAATCTTCCCAATGAGGTCAAGTCCCCATGTAGAAAATGGCCATGGTGTCAACATTGATTTTAGATTTTTTGTTGGGGTATGAATTAGATTAGCATGTCACTGACATTTATCACACTTTTTTACATATATAGTGGCCTCTACCTCCATTATGGGCTAGTAATAACTAGTATGTGAGAGATTTTTGGATAAGACTACCCCACTATAATGAGCTCTACATACTCCTTCATGAACTTCACTTAATGCTAACATAGACTCTACCAAATTTAAATAATGAAGTAGAGTTCTATCAAAACTACAACGATAAAGGGTGGATTCAAGCTAAAGTATAATGAGCAAAATGATGAATGAAGATTTGGTTTTTTTTTTAGGGATGCAAGATAGGTTAGGTGGTAGAACTTATTCATGAAGGTAGTTGTAAAGTTTTGAGTACTAGATAGAATTAAGACCAATAATATCAAAAATCATGGTAATAGTTGAAGGTTCATGAGCTGGTGCTGACAAATTCTTGATGAGAAATTGATACTCTCTAACTTTATCTATTTGTATAATCAGAGAGCCAATAGTAGCCATGGCATCTATAGTTCTATTAATATCCCTCAGTATATACTCAAATTGAATGTTGGAAATGTGTTGTTTAAGAGTGCTCTAGCATTCTTAAGGCCAAATGGCATGATCTGATACCATTTATATGGAACTAGCTTGTCATCTTTAGTTTGAAAATGATCTATAATTTAGATTGATGATTAATTGAGAATCACCATAAACTTAGAGATGAGTATATTCTAATCCACTACTTGTTGAAGTCTTGAAAAAAGTGCTTCATACTCACCCATGTTATTTGTATAAGGAAAGCTAATTATGAATGATTTAGGGATTAGGATCCCCCTGTGATGTAATAAACAATAGGCATGTCCCCGATCCATGTGCAGTGAATGAACCATCAAAATATTTTTTTTAGGGATGCTCCTCAAGGGGTGTGTAAATTATGGTCATGATGGATTCATCAATAAATTGGAATGTGAGTGGTTATCTATCTATGAGAGGTGATTCAACAAATAAATAAATATAGTTTGGATATATATATATATATATAAAAAATTGGCTAAAATAAAGTCTAGGAGAATGCTAAACGCGTTCAAAGAATCAGACTTATTACTTGGAAATATTAAATGTATCATGGGTCACATACTCTCTTAGTCCATTATCTAAAATGGTGAAATGATTAGAATCTTCAGGAGGTAACATGTGGGAAAGGGAATCCATGGTATCAGGGTCTATGTAATTATCTGGTGAAGAATCAATAAGTATAGCCTATCCTTTCTCCTATTTAAAACTTGGATTCATGCCATACTGATAATTTTAGCTTTAAAATTTGGCATCTAGATGCTATAGTGTTTATACAGGTGTAAATCTCCTAGAATACTCACTTCCATTCCTAAGTGGAAAAACTTGATACATTGGTGCAGTGTTGACGGGACTACATGAATCTCATGTAACCAAGGCCTACCTAAAATCATGTTGTATGATAACTCAAGATTTAGCACATGGTAAAGTATATCATGGGTTAAATGCCCAATGATAATTGGAAAACTAATGGTTCCCTATGACTCTTTTTCTTTATTATCGTAGGCTTTAATAGTTATTATTTCTAGATGGAGATCTATCATTATGTATCGAAGAAGCTTGATGAGCTTGAGAGACACTATGTTGAGGCTGGATCCATTGTCAATAAGGATATATTTCACTTTATGTCATATGATACAAACTTTTACATACAATGGGTTATTATGGAGAGGGCCAATGGAAGACATATAACTTTGGTTGAATGTGACTTGTTGGGATGGAACGAGGTGTCCAACCAAAGCTTGAAATTTATTAGGGAATATGTCACTAGCAATAGTGGATTGAGTCAAAAACTCATTCAATATGTTTTTGTGGATTATTGATGTTTGTAGAAAATATAAGATATAAATTTGTTCTAGTGTCTTTTGCAATTGTTCCATAATATCAAACTTCTTGTCTTGGTCAGTAGTGAATAGTTTATTCCAAGGCTAAAGGTTGATTGGACAACAAGCAAAGTGGCAGATGGTTGTGAGCCAAGGATAGTAATATTTGACCTCTAAGTTACATTTGCATAATTTGGATTAAATACTAGACCATTATTGCTAATTATTTTTGGAAATGGTGTGAGACCAGATAGGACAAGTCTCAGTTGCTAGTGCACTTGCATGTGGTCACATGGCAAGAATGAGTTGTCACTATAAGATCCAAAAGTGGAAGTCCTAGTTTTCTAGTTTTCTTGTATGCACTCCCAAGTAAAAGAAGGATTATCCATGTAATTTGACTAAATATTATTGTTTATAAATGGTCTAGGCTGATTAGTGTTTGGTTTAGGATTAATGGAGATGGTAATAATGCTACCCCCTACAATATGACCTATAACCCTATTGTAGTCATGTGTAACTGCATATTAGGTTTGTTGGTTGTTACCATTCTAACCTTGGTTTTGTCCATTATTCTATCCTTATGGGCTCTTTTACTAATTTTGTTGATTATGTTGGATCGGCCTTTGATTTCGATACTATTAATTTTGTTGTTGCATTGGTTGTTGTTGTTACTGATTATTTTATTATACTTTATTGTTATATTAAGAAAAGGGGTTTCAATAGATCCCAAGAGTTTGATTGGAAGCATAAGCACCTTTATCCAGTTGTATCTCCC
Organism: Torreya grandis; assembly: GCA_037957365.1. NCBI lineage: Eukaryota > Viridiplantae > Streptophyta > Pinopsida > Cupressales > Taxaceae > Torreya > Torreya grandis. Next base: position 5,122,545 of record JARHVA010000400.1, on the reverse strand, counting down.
TATTCTCCAACATATTCTCGATTAAATGCTTGATTTGGACACATCTTCATAGATTATGCCCATTGATCAAATGATAGTCACAAAATTCATTTTCATGGTACCAAATAGGATAAGGAATAATTTATGGATAATGTTTTGGTATAGGCTAACTAATCAGATTAGTGATAGCAAGCTTGTGAAATATAGATTCAATAGGTTCTCCTAGGTCACTAAAGACACGATGTGTAGGTATGGTTCTTCTAAGAGGAGGGGTTTGTAATGGAAATGATTATTGTATTTATTGTGTAGATTTTGGTTATTAAGCTTGAGGCATTGGTTGGAGAGATTGTTGGGTAGGATAAAGCTAAAAATGTGGTGTAGATGATGTATACATATTTTGTACATGATGAGATTTGATTACTCCATTTCCCACATCATTCCTATTACAATTGAATTGCTTTAGTCTTTCATGGTTATTGGCTTGTGTCAATTGTGATGCTTGCGCTTGGATGGGATGTTGGTCATTTCTTTGATTGGTACCTTCATTTTGATTAGTTGAATTAATATTTATGAATATTTTATTTATAATCACCCTCTCAATCAACAAACCTTTGTTAATGATTTCTTTGAATGTATGTGCACATTGTAGTTCCAGATGATAGGCTATCTCACTATGAAAATTTTTGGTAAACATAGTGGCTAATTATTTATCTAGTAAACTATGGGTGAAATGGATTGAAAGGGATCTCCATCACTGTAAATAACATACAAAACTCTCCCCATATTTTTTATTTATTTGTGTTAGGTCCACTAATGAAATCTCATGCTCAAGATTATAGGAAAAATGCTGCACAAATTTATCAAAAAGATCATCAAAGTCCTTTACTGAATTCTTGGGTAACTTCAAAAACTACTCCAAGGCTTATCCATCCAAGCTCCTTGGAAACAATAGAAAAATTTATATGTCGCTATATACCACTAGTTGACATGCGACAAAGAATTTAGTCAAATGAGCCTTGGGGTCACCTTTCCCTTTGTATTTATGGAATTTTAGTGGTTCAGATCCTAGAGGAAATGGTATATGAAAATACTCCATGTTGAATGGATAGAAACATATGTCATCCAATTTGAAATTTTTAGTTTGTTTACCATCTTGAATGGCAGCAATTACATCCTTCATATATTGTAATTCTTGGGATAGGAAACTGGGTGGAATATTGTTTTGAGGGAGAATTTGGGTTTGGATAGAAGGTTGGGAGGTCATAAGTGTAACACTTTTACCAAGGTATGATAGAGATACCTATTATAATAAATTGGTTTGGTTTGGGAATGGACCAAGAATATGCATACGTGGATTGAGATGTACCTAAAATTGCATATTTGGTTGCATGAGATTCTGGTTTGGGTTGGCAATAAAGGTTTGACCTAGGGGATTTTGTGGTTGAGATGGAGGGATATAATTATAATATGCCTACTATGGTTGAAAATGGACATGCTACTAACTAATTTAACCTTGTTGTTGAGTGGGAACTTGTGAACCAAGACCCTATCTCTAGATTTGTGGCACATTTTGAACCAATAGTTGTCTAGTAGGTACCTGAGAAACATGGGGACCTCTTTATTGCATGAATCCCTATGAGGAAGTGAAAGTGGATTATAGATTTGGTATCTATCAGTGATCAATATTTACATGTTATTTATTAATCATTACTTGGTTTTGGATTGGCATATTAATCTGTAACTGAAGAGGTATGTTTGATGTTGCCTGGCAAGGTGGAATATTAGTTTCCCCTGATTGAGATGGTAATGTATTTATCTTCTATTACATTGATATACTATATTATGTATAATATTTTGGAATACTACTCAATACTTGTTGAGGGGGATTAGGTTTTGTCACATTCTATCATTGTAGTGTGACATTAGCCACTGTTTGATTACCTAATCTTGTAGGTTGTACACTTGAGGAAGTAGTTAGTTGAGATTGGGGAGTAGAAATTATTATTCCCTGGTATGATGATCTAATCATGGGATTAATTGAAAGCAAATGTTTTTGGCTAGCTATTGGTGTATTAGTACCACTTTGATCAAGATTGGATGTTATTTTCACATTGTCCACTATGTTTGGCTCACTATTCAGTGTAAAGGCCAAAGACACTTTTTTAATAACAATCATATGCCTCAAGTTATCTATTGAATTAGTTTGTATTAATGGGTTAGAATTTAGATTCTCTTGTCTAGTTAATTCTATCAACACTCCTATTGAATTTCCTAGGTCAATGAGAGTCTTATGTATCATGTTCATCTGATTGAAATCACGTGCTAGATTTAGGTAGGTTTGATATGTTATTTGCATTTGGTGAAAGTGATCTTCCATGACATTTTTGCCTCTATTGGATATATTAGGGTCTTGATACATTGTTATACTAGAGCCATAAGATTTCTAGAAGAAGCTTATTGATCATAAATAATATTACAGGGCACTCTTACTAGACTTGGTAAATTTTCATGGGGGAAGTCTGTTGAAAACTTGGCCCCTACCTCTATGGCTCTAATCAAAATCTCATCTTTGTTTTTTAACAAATTTCACTCAAATAAAAGTGGATTATATGTGGAATCCATATTATTAGAATATGACTATTGAAGAACTAGTTCATCCACTGTGGGTATTGTAGATAGGTATTATGTGGTTTTTTCTTGGTCCTTTTCTGTGTAAGGTGGTGTGTTAACCAAATAGTTAGCCAAAGTATATTGGTTTTGTACCCCTGATTGAGTATTATAAGAGGGATAAAAATCCATCTCATAAGCAATATTATCTGCATAGGGGTCTTGCACAATTTCTTCCTACATAACTACATTACTAATCCTTAGATTGTACATGAGTCCACTATGAGTGTAAGAATACATGTCGGGATCCATAGTCAATGATTTTGCGATAAAAGGTCAAAGAGTTATACAAACTTTAAAAAGGACAATGTTTAAAATAGATGATGTTCCAACTTGGTCTAAATTTTTCAAAAGGATCAACAGCTTTATGCAAAGGTTTGTGAGGAAACAAGCTAGAGTGAAGTATCTAACATTTCACTATTCACACAAAGGTAATCAAGTAAATAGATCAAAAATCAAAATGCCAAACTCTATGTTCAAAGTGTTTCAAATTAGTCTAATCTAGGAAATTTAAAATTTGTTAGGTCTTTTGGCCAAATATGGCATCAAAAGCTATACTTTCAAAATAGATGAAAGTTTTAATCTAATAGATTTGAAACACTTCTAACAAATACTAGGCATTCGATTCTAGGTCATGAAATTGATCAACTAGGTATAAGGTATGAAACAAAAGAAAATTTAGCAATAGTTTATTTTTTCATAAATAATGGTATAAAACTTGGTTATTTTGACAAACAAGCTAGACAAAGGTGAATGGTAGAACTATGTTTTAGACAAAGGATCAAAAGTACACTTGGATTGGTCTAATTTTTTAGGAATAAATTTTAAATTCTATGTAGGAAGGTTTATGAAACAAAATTTAAAATGATTTAGGCAGCGTAACAACACTATACTACCTAAAAGATGTGATAAAAAAAGTTTGTTTCAAAAACTCTCTAAGGCAAAGATGCTTTCCTACAATTTTGACAACATAACACTACCTTTCTTGACTCAAAATGTTATGGTATATAGACTTAAAGTGAAAGTGTTTATCATAAAATGACTTAAGTATATTAAGTGATGATAATGATTAGATTCTTAAATGGCCTTCAATCCAAATTAGAAATTAAACCTAAGTTCCCCCAAGTTTAGTGTAAATGGCAAACCCACTTAACACATCAACCCTATGAACTTGTAAAGGTGTAATTCAAAATTTAGATTATAAGTGAAGGACTTAAACAAATTTGGAAAAGTTCTAGACTCAATTGGGTAGCATAGCTATGTCCAAATGGATGATATAACTCTCAAGCTTTTGATGAATTTTTTTGAACAAGGCAAATTGATGATCTCATGTGAAAAACATAATGCCTCTTTTTTTCAAAAGAGAATTTAGACCATGTGTTTGGTTTTGGATTATTTATTTACACCAAGTTTTGATTCCAAACAAGACTTTAATCTAGGACAAGACCAACTAATTAACCATTTCTTAGATCTTAAACTGACAAGATTGCTTGGTATTGTTAGAATCCATCAATATACATCATTTGAGAGATCCAAAAGTAAATGCAGATTATATAGTAAGGTTTTTACACCCCCCATTCTCTCAAATGATAGTACTATGACATGGACCTTGAGGCACACATTGCACCAATAATACTTCTATGGTAAGTGGGGATTTATCTCAGATCTAAAAATTTTCTAAATGATCTAGGGGAATCAATTGCACAATGACTTTCATGCCAAACAATGCTAAAGAAAAGCATGGGTTTTGGGTTTGTATCACTTGGCTTGTTGTAAAAAGGTCTAGTCTTTTTTGTAACCACTACATATTTTTTTTGCCTCAATGTAGTGTGATGTCCAAAGTGCCACTACATCCCATGTGTAACTCCAATGAAGCCAGGTGAAGTCAATGCTGAGAGATGAAACCTCAAGTCAAAGCTTCCCTAAAGAGCTTACGGGAGGTGATGAAGTCCCCCTCACAAGCCAAGATGCATAAAAATAAATAAATCATGAAAGTAAAAATACTTTAGGGTCATTTTTAAGATCACCTAAACTTTGACAAGTTTTTTGGGAGTACTTTAGATGACTTTCTTTCTAAGCCTTATACTAGACTATTTGTAATAGGAATGGTGCTTTTGATTCTAAGGGTTCCCTATAGGGGACAAATAGAAGAGCATACACACAACATTCCTCTTTTTTCCGAAAAAAAATTTGATTAAACAACTATTAAAAACAAGAATTGAAAAGTGTGTTCAATTTTAAACCCAAAATGAAATATTTGGTGGTGTTCATTTGACCCCTTGGTCTTAGTTGCAAACTTTGAAAACATTCATAAAAAACAACTAAATTATTTTTTTAAACACCAAAAACAAGGTTTCTAATTGATTTTTAAGCATACAAAGGTGATTTAAACATGTTTTGAAAAAATATAAAACTTGGTCCTATAGCGAAATTGTTAACATATCCTTTAGCTTTGAATCTCTTTCGAGTTTGAAACAATAAACTTTGGAAAAGTAGCTCTTAGGTCTATATTTTTAGAAAAACATAGTGATCGATATCATTTATTACCACTGATGTCAGTTACTCTAGCTAGCTAAGATCTGGCCAACCAACTGATGTCAGTTAAGTCAGTAACCGATGTCAATATTTCTTGTTGACGTCAGTTACTGTGTAAAAATTGTGGAAACCAAAAATGGTAAAATAAAGTTATAAAATCAATTTTCAAGAGTTTTAAAGGCTCAAATAAATATTTTAAAGTTGTAAAAGATCTCTTTTAGATGTAGGATGCATCTAGTCCCACCAGACATGTCATTATGTGATCTAGGAATTTGACTCAAGAGAGGATGGTTAGTATGGTGTTAGTTTCAAAATAAAAACAAAGTGAAATAAACACACTAACAACATAACATCTCTAGGCCTAGACACTAGGGAGATCTTGGTAACAAAACATGAATAAAACACACAACTAAAATGCAAAATAAACCTCTTTTACCTTCTTTGGATGCTCCAAAATGCTTGTTATAGTGGCTTGCTCAGCTTGTGCTCATGTGCTCATGAAGTCCTTGGAAATGGAAGCTTGGCTACCTCCATCTATCCTTGGCACCTTTGGCTTATGGCTTGGCTTGGCTTGGAATCAATTTGGCATTATAACTTTGCATAATCAAATCATTAAAGATATTTGAGCATAATAACTATTCACCAAAATAGCTTAGAAATGATGTTGTGAGGCCTCCTATTTATAAATTTTTGAATTTGATTAGGATCAACCTCAACCATCCATCTCAAGATTGAGATGTGTGGTTGAGTATTAATTCAATTTTTAGAATTAAGTTTGTAATTATCCTCATCATGACATTGGGATAAGGGTAAATTAAGAGGCATGGAGGGCATTGATGAGGCATGAGAGGCATGAATCTTGATATTTGTGGCATTTATGGCCTAGGGATGCCTTTTCAAGAAATAAGGTCACTTGATGATGTAAATATTCAATATTCATTTACAAAAATAATTATTCAATAAGTTTCCATGGAATTATTGATTAGGGCTTGATTTCAGTTAATTAGATCTTAAGCATGATTAAGAACTTTGTGTACAATTTACCTAAATTGATCAGAATGCCTTGGTATTGGTCCTAAATTTGACTAGATTGGAATTGAAATTCACTATCAGATACATTAGAACCATTATCCTATTTAGGATGTTACCATAAAAAATAACAAAGGCACATGTCTCGTGTAAGATATTTGATAGGAAAGATCAATCTAGAGCACCCAAGTGCAAATTTGGCATTTTAACTTGAAATGAATTGATCAAAGTTAACTAGACCATAAATTTCATTGCCACATTTAGGGATACCCTAGCCAAAATTAGCACTTGAATATGTCAATTTCACATCATTTAGCATGTTTTAGTGTTTTTAGGCCAAATTGTGTATTTTGAGTGGAAATTGGCCAAAATCCTAATTGGGGGTTATTGGTGGCCAGATTTAGGTGTCTATAATAGGTGGACCTAGCTTTCATGCCTAAATTTGATCATGCAGTATATTGGTAACTTGTCCCTTAGCATCGACCTTAATTTTTACCAATCATGGCAATATTGTCTATGCATGATCTTAATTATCACACTTAGTCACATTTTATGCACTTTTTGTGATTTAATGCCCAACCTATCATACCCAACTTTTTTTTACCCACCCACCCAACCTTTTTCACCCACCTACCCACTTATCAAACTAGCACCTGATTCTATTTTACTTCATCACTTCTCAATTTGAGGGGGAACACCTCCTCTTATACTTGGGACAACCTTGAGCTTGAACCAACCTTCACCTTCACCTACACCCATAATCATTTTCTATTTTTTATCTTGTTGAAACAAACTACATAACAAAAAAGGGCAAATGTAAACACTAAAAAATTGCACACCATAATTCTGCATGTCCCAACTTGACCTTCTTTGACCACCTCCTAGACATTTACCCTACCAAACCTCCAATTGGCTAAACCCACCCTTTTGTAAAATTTAACCTTTAACCTTAACCCTTGATTGCTGATAGTTAGTGGTCTAATGGTTGATGGTCAGTAGTCTAACCATTGATGGTCAATGCTCTGACTATTGACAATCAATTTTTCTTGCTAATCTAACCTTTAACCTTTGACCATTGATGGTTAGCTGTCTATCACTTAAATAGTTAACTCTAACATTAACTACCACTTGTTTTTTTATAATTATATTATGTGAATCAATGCATGTCTAAGTTAAATTTAGATGCGAGTTGAACCCCTCTTGAACCTACACTTTCATCTCCCCTTATTTCCTATAAAAAGAGATCTTCAAGAGGTGAAAAGGGATCGATCAACAATCATTTATCTATAATGATCAAGAGACATTTACATCTATCATATTCATGTGTTAGAGTTTTTTTATAGGTTAATCAACATTAGCCATCATCAGCATCAACAATCATCACCAATAATCTCCATCAATGAATTTCTTCTTCATCAAGCTATCAACTAAGTATTTTATCATTATTCCAAGTTATTTAGTTTTTTATAGCTTGCACCCAATCCCAAACCTCTTAACCATATGAGCACTCAACCTCTAATCCAAACCCTTCTAAAACTCACCCTCTATTTTTTAACCATCAACCAACCAAAATCAACCTTGACCAACTAAGCTATTTGACCTAGACTAGACTGATGGTCAGTTGCCTAACCACCAATGGTCAGCTATCTAACCATCGATGGTTAGCTCAATCACTGATGGTCAGGTTGATCACTAATAGTCACTATCAGACCAAAAACCAACAAGTACCTACCACCTATCAACCTCAACTAAAACTTTATTTTCTTGACCTCTATCACTATACAGATTAGAAATAATAACCTGACCCTAACCTAAACCAACCTTTTGATATTTTGACATTTACCTTAAGGTTATCTTGTTAATCTGTGCATTTCTTATGAATAGTATTTATTTCACTTAAAGTAAGTACTTTCATATCTATTATTTAACCTCATTTTATCAACATTAAATTATCTTAAAAGGTGGATTAATAGCCTCTAAGGAAGTCATGTACTTCTTAGATCTAGATTTCTAGGCAATCTACCTTCCTACCTAACTAACATAGCCATTTTCTAGTCTTTTTCTTATGTAGGTCATACTCCCAAGCCAAAGAGGATCTCTCACAACCATCTAGATCATGAAGCACAAACCAAATCCAAGTTCTACCAACCTTACCCTTTCTTTTATTTTTACTCTTTCTTCTTAAGGGAATAAATCTAAATTTGAGTATAACATGGTCATCAGTCAAAAGGTATGAATAGAGGTAAGTGATTTAACTATCTTGTTATGGGACACTTTGCAAACCATCATCCATATAAGGTTAGACAAGGTGAGTCTTCTTCAAAAAGAATATGTTGTTTTGTTTTTCATGACAAAAGACATATTTCAAGTTTTTATCCAAACATGGTAATATAAATTGTGTTTCCATCAAGGAGTATGGTGTGCTACAATTGTGAACAGAGAGGTCACATTGATAGATTCTAAAAATAAAGGCTATCAAGTCAAAATGAGTTAAATCAGGCTTCTAGAGTACAAGGAAGAAATCAAATTAACACATGTAATTCAAAGGTGACAAGTGTGAGTCATGATGAAATTTCAAGTCCAAGTAATCTATTTTTTATGGTGGAGAATGCTTTAGAAGTTGAAGAGTTCCAAGAAGTCTCATTGTCTACTCATGTTGAGAGTGAAGAGACCAAGATCAAAGAGAATACCAAGGTTTTGGTTAAAGCTACTCCTGATATATGTATGGATTCAAGTGAACATCCTACTAGTATTGAGCATGTATCATGCAAAAAACATCAACTATTTGTGCCTAGTAATGAGGTTCCAAACTACAAGGTGGATCCTTCAGATGAAAAGGTATGTCATGAATCTTTGTTGTCTCCATGTATTATCAATTTAATATTATAAGATAAGGATAATGTTTTGGTTGTTTATCATGTTGCTTCTCTTAAGCCTAAAAATAAGAAAAAGAACTACAAGTATCAGATGACCAAGGTGGAGAAGGAATATGAGGAGTTGTGGGTAACTCTTGATTTCACATTATTCTAGGACATTATGAAGTAGGGTGTCTCTACCTATGCTTCTTAGGAAACATATTTTCTTATGGAGAAGAAATTTTTTGTGCTCAAGATGATAATTCCAATTAGAGAAGATTTTTGGTTAAGGAGGAGCAACAAGATCATGAGTTTATTCTAGAGATTTGTGAAGAAGTTATAATACAAGTTCAAAATGAGTATATCTAGATGGTATATAATGAGATTGATGAAATGTAAAGAAGAGTTTGATTCTTATAAATGTAAATATACTTCTTTGTGATGTGTTCCATGTTTTTTAGTGGTTTGAAGGTTTGTTTGTGACAATTGAATATTTTTTAGTGCTCTTAGTTTTCTCAGTTTTTGGCTTAAGGGTAAGCAAGCCTAAAATGGGTTATAGTAAGTCATGGTTCCCAAAGGTGTGAAGGTTAAAATCTTGGTTTATAAGTGTGTGATGTGTGTCCCCAGGTGTGTAAGATGTTTTAGAGGTGTACATTGACCATAAAGAGGTTTGTTAGCCTTATTTTTTTAGATTTTAGGGTTCTGGGCTATGCTAGAAAAGTGGTTTGCCTTATAATTTGAGTTCTAAGGCATCTTAATAGGCTTAATGGACCAAATGGGTTATTAAATTAGTCTTCATAGAGATCTGAAGGTTTTTATTTATCAAGTTATTCAAGTTTTTATCGATATATGGAGGTTTAATTGGCTAGTAGGTTTATTAAGGAAGTATGTTTCAAAGGATGAGATAGGTGATGAAAATTGATGTTCTTTAAGGGTCATATGATAGTGCTCCATATATGAATTTTTATGTCCTAAAGATGTGTCTACTAAAATTTGTGGGCTCTACAAGTTTGAGGTAGGGTTACAAGGAGTCTAGACAGACCGAGTATGAAGACTTGATTCTTTTGCTTGGTACTTCCCAAAGAGTAAGGTATGTTTATTTCATGGATATTTCTTAGGTTGGTTGAGATAATTTTTCCTATTTGGTGAGTGGTATGAAGTTTTGTTGATGGTCCTTGTGGTAGCTTGAGAGAGAAGGCTAATAAGCATGTGTGGTGATTCTTCATGTGTGTGGAGATCTGAAGATGATCAAGATGTGAAATGGCTCAAAAATATTAGGGGGAGTCCCTCTCAGATTCTTCTTAATGAGTTTCATTATATTCCAATTTGTTTTTGTGTGTTCTTTCTTCATTGGTTACAGTGTTTGGTTGAAGAAAGTGTTGGCATGGAATAAGAGGATGTTGTCAAGACAAGAAGAGGTAGGCTTAAGGTAAGGGGGAGTTTATATCATATTATCCAAGATGGTCTTCTCTTGTTGGTGGTATTTTTAGGTCTTTAGGATCAAATTGTGCCCACTTTTTATCATTGTGTCAAAGGGGGAGAAAGTTCCTATTATGAAGTTCTTGAAAAAAGAGAATGAAGGTGAGCTATATATTGTTATATATGATGGATTGTTGACATCAATGAAAAATTGGGATATTATTAGATAATTTTCAATAATGTCATGGTGATGTCATGGAGGTGTCCTGGTGAGTGGATGAAGTGCTTTGATAGCCTAAGTGACAATGACAAAGTGTGCAATGTGCTTATCCTAGTATGCTTGAAGTATGCTTGGTCGATCTTATGTTTTGGCATGGTTAGAGATGTTTAGGGATGAGTATGGTGATTTGATATTGTGCAAGGGGTCCTATTAGTGGTAAAATATGATTGGAGAGCTTGTGTTCATGATTGGATTTCATCTAGTAGTCCATATTTTTCATCTAGATAGTTTGGGTTTAGTGGCAGAAAATCTAAGTAGGCAGTTTGTTGATGTCACCATTACCACATGTGGATTAGTCAAGGGGAGTGGGTAATATGGTTGTGATCACATTAGTTCCTAGTTATTATTTTTCATATTTAAATTCATGTGATGAAGTGTGATTAAATATATGAGGATGCAAAGTTGGCTACTCAAACATAATTCACTAAGTTCCCATACTTAGCCAAATTTGTAAATGGGTTCAAGTAGAGCTAAATAATAATGTTGATGAGGTCAAAATTAGAACACATGGAGGTGTCAAGATAAAATAATCATATGGTTTTATTCATTTTTGTTCTTATTTTTTATGTGTTAATCTTTAGATCATACAATAAAGTGTATCAAAAGATATGCTTGTGCAAAGTTGGGCTCCCAGTCATTTTGATAGTGTTTTCCCATAATAAAATTTGCATGAGGAAAGAAATAGTTGAGTAAACATTTTTAAGGTAACATATCTCATACATGTGGATATTTCAAGAGAAGGTGATCATATGGGTTTATTCAATTTTGTTCCTAGTTCTTATACACCAAATTTTAGATCATGCGCTAAAGCGCATCAAAAGATATACATGAGCAAAGTTGACCTTCCAAGTAGTTCCAAATATAGTTGACTCTATGGAAGATAATTCTAAGTGAGCATGTTGATGATGGCATATCTCACACATGTTTGGGTTCCATGAGAATATTATTATATGGATGGATTCTCCTATATGGGGAGATTATATGGCCCAAATTTCAAATCATGCATTGAAGCACAAAAAAATTATTAAGGCTAAAATTTGGATTCTTAAATGGATTGAAAGGGTCCCCATAATTGGTCAATTTTTCAAGAGGTAAATATCAAACAAGTTTCAAGGATATCAACAGAGCGCATTTGATCCAAGATGTTAGGAAGTAGTGAGATGGTAAGAAATCCATGTTCCTTAATTTTGATCAAAGGTAAATTCTATGGATCAAATAGTGAGCAGGTATTCATACATATTAATCTAATGGTGAGCATTACAAGTTAAAGACCTGGTTGATCTATAGAGATCGATGGTACGTATTGAGTCAACATTACAAGGGTACATGAGATGAGGTCAAAGTGATTGAGGTTTAATGTTTGAGCATTGGAACCTATGTGTTAAAGATTGGATAAGATTGATGGTGAAATATTAATCTAAAGCTCATAGGACATGAGATACAAGCATAGTGCTTGAAGTTTAACTATGACTGTTGGCATTTAAATATTTGAATTTTACAAAGGGAAAACTAGTTTGTGGTATTTTGCCCATAACTTTTGATCCAAGATGAATTTTCTATAATGGTATTTAAAGAAAAGATTAAAAGGACTCCATGATTTATCTAGTGAACCTAATTTAAATATTTATAAGTATGTACAATCAAATATATTAATGTTCAAAGTTGACTAAGTGTTCATACATGGACTGTAAGTGACTCAAGAAGATTATTTGAGTTTGTTTTGATATTATTTCAATATATCTTGATGAATTGGATATTGGGTAGTGTTTTATAATCCATGAGTATGGTTTATATTCATTATGAAGGCTTGACCAATCATATGTAGTATGAACAAAGGTTTTTAAGTTGTCTATGTATTCACTCATGGTGATTGTGTACACATAATGTTGTTTAAGTGAATTATGATTAAGTAGAAGGGTAATATGTTGGTTATTAGAAATTAAAGGGGACATATAGATCATATGGAATGGGTATATGATTTTTTTAGTGGTTTTATGTTCTTGTTTTGTTTGATGAAGTGCTAAAGGAGTGAATGGGTTCACAAGAGACCTATAAGGGCTACAAGGGCCTTATTAAAAGGTGTAGTTCCTTAAGGGTGACCCATAGACGTTATGGTAGACCTATGAAGATTGTTTTTGATCCATGTCTTGATATGAGAAATGCCTTAAGGATTAAGGCATGCCTAATGGTTGACCAAGATTGTGATTATCATGATTGATCTATAAATAGTGAAACCAAATGTGTTGGTTTCTAGAATTTGAAAAATACTTGAGTGAGAGAGTTAAGAGATATTTGAGAGAGGCTTATGTGTGTGAATTATGGAGAGAATGAGGGGTAGAGTTCTCTATAAATGATTTGAAGATTATAATATATTAAATACTATTTGTATGACCTATAGGTCATAATTCTTTTAGCAAAATAGTATATTTATAGATTGAGTGTGAGTAGAGATGAAGACTGATAATCAAAAGTCCATCATCAAGTGTTGAAGACATTAGTTCATAGGTGGATGTGTTCATATGTATTTTTATGTTATCTCAACATCTAAGGGGGTCACTACCTCCTTACAAGGTAAAATCTTCTAAAAGTCTGGTTATTTTTGTAGCTTAGCTAGATAGGTGTTGTAGCACCTTGTGGGATTATATTCTCACTAGATAGGGATTATAGTTCCTTGATTAGTTATAGATGGTCTAAATTGGTTCTTGTTATTATAAGATAGTAGTTCAATTATATGTTCTAGTGGGTTTTCTCCCCCAAGAGGTGTTCCCACATATGTCATGTCTTATGAGTTTGATCATGCATTATCTCTCTTGCTTTTTACTATGAATGATGTGTATGCTTCGTGAATGCTTGTGGTAACTGGTTAAGTGCTTGTAAAGATAAAAATTGAAGTTGGATTATTTGGGTTCACCAATTCACCTTCCCTCTTAGTGATTACACCTCTAACAATATACTCACATCAATGTATATTAAATCTTAATGCATGGGAGAAAACCACAAATGTATATATATCTACTCTTACAAAGAAGCAACAAAGTTAATAATACTTACCTTTGAAGATGAACCCATCGAGCCTCAATCTATCCCTTGGCCAAGGTGATTTGCAAGATGTTTTTATGGTATGTAAGGATGATAAGGATAAATCATCTTTAGGCTACACAATATGTTAATGCATCCCAAAGACTTATCCATAAGACAAGATCCATATTTCCAAAGAAATTATGAAACCCTAAGCTATGCTCATCAAGTAGAATGGTGGGTAAGTAGATACATAATATATATATCTTCTTCTTTTCTTCTCTTAGAAATGAAAAAATGGATATGTTTATATAGGTAGATCTAACCCTATTATTTTTTTAAAGTTTAGACCGACAAGGTCGACTCAATTGACCCTATATCATTATTAACAAAAATAAATCAGGTCTTGGTCTAGGTCAGCCAGGGGATGACCTATAACCTAAATAAGTTCTATCAATTAGAATACAAGGTTAATGGGGCCAATACTATGATGTAAACCATCAACAATGATTTTAGGCAAGGGAAGGGCTAATGAAGGTGGGAAATGACTAGAGGAGGGTACAAAATAGGATTCAAAATTTAAGGAAATGTTTTTAGGAGATGGGTTTGTAAATATCAAGTGGTAATAAAGGGACAATCATCTTGAAAATCACCAATGATCTTCCCACCCCTTTTTTGGTACACCCCTTTAGGCATGCACTTAGAGATATTGAGACTCGATGGGTTCCTACAAGATAAAAAGCATCAATAATTGATAAATTTTGAGAATATTATGTGCATACATATGCCCCACTCAAATCTCATCACATGTCATGTGAGTGTAATAGGGGATGGTGCTTAGAGAAAAAAACATAGAAACATACAAATTTGAAGGTGAATAAGGTATAATAAGTAAAAAATAAGATAAATGAAAGGATAAAATTTAAAAACATATACCTTTACTTACCTTAGTGTTGTAGATAAAGAAGGAGATGCAAGAAATACGAAAGATGTCCAATGTAGGGAACATTAAATGAACCTGTAGAGGTTAGAAAAAAATTGAAATTTTGGTAACATAGACATATAATAGGTGAAAAAAATATCTACAATGTTAAGATTCTAGAATATTTTACAATTTGGAATAAGAGCTAGTATAGATAAAGATATGATCAAAATAATAAATTTGGTGGTAAATATTTAAAAGGTAAATAATTTTGAATAGTAAATATAAATAGGGTGAAAAATAATTCATTTTTCATTTTTAATATTCTAAAAAAACATAGCTCTAAGAGACCTAGTGAGAGACTAGAGAGCCATTATGGTGAGGAGATAATAGTTGGGATAGGGAGGATGCATAGAAACTATAGTGAGTGTAGCATAGGTAACTAAAAAAATTAAAATTTTGAATATTTTTTTTCAAAATTACATTAATTATATAAAATTGATTGGTAAGCAAAATATAAAAACTGAAATGAACCCTAATAAATGTTTAAGTACACAAGGGGTTAAATGGGGTATTGGGTAGGAAGGAGTCAGACCAATAAATGCCTAAGGCATGTATGGTAAATATTCAAAAAGTTACCATTATGGATGAACAAAGTCAACTAGGTCAACTTAGTCTGCAAGGTGAGGGAGAACAAAAAGGTTGACTACATAGTAGTAGGCTTATTTAGTTTGCTAAGAGAGGGGGGAAACTACAAAGTAGTGGGTTAACATAGTTGTTTTTAAAATGGTTGATGTAGTATTATAGGGTCAATATAGTACTACAAGGTTAAAAGGTGGTTGATTTAGTACTAAATTGACTGATTTAGTAGGAATTTTGATAGGGTGGATTTAGTATCCCAAATGAAGTACAAGGCTGATTTAGTATTGAATAGGCCAATTCTATAGAAAATGGAAAAACTAAATCAAACCATCCAAGTTTTGTGAAATTTGAAAAATGTATTTTGATTATTAATTACATGGAAATATGATACATCCTTTATTATTTTATATTTTGTAGAGATGCCATAGGTATTAGAGATTGATCGATGTATCATGGTTACTAGATCTACTAGAGTGGTTGATAGATGTGGATAGAGTGAGACTATTTCACTAGGCTTAGAAGAGATTATGGAGATAAGGTGCATCCCATTGAGTGTTGATCTCATTTTCATGTTCCTTAGATCATGTAAATAGTTATCCAACACTTTTTTATGGATGGTGGATTAGGATACCATAGAGGTGTGTATCACACTAGAGGACATCCATGCATTATTTAAACTATCAATATGAGGGACACCAATGATCACAGGGACACTAAATTGATCTTGAAGAGAGACAAGAACTATCCAAGTGGGTAACATGCTTGGATAAGAGAGACCTAGGTTTGTGGGCCAGTCATTTTAATGTGTATATGATACATATTTTGGACATATGAAAGGTTATGATTAGGCTTGTGATAGCATGAGTGATGTGTTACAAGTTGGATAGTAAGGTATCAATATTTTTGATAGCCTTGTGCCAGTCCATTTGGATAAGGGGGCATTATGTGATTTTGGGTTTGTCATCTAGGTCCAATTTATGCATGATATGAATGAGATGTTATCTAGAGGGTAAAATACTATAGGACTAGTGATATTATTGAGTGCTTGGATATACGAGAGGTTATTTATGTATCAACTAGTTGGGTTACCCCATATGGTTGATGCTAGGTTACCTTAGGTGACTAGATGGTAAAAATACCAAGTAGCATGGGATGTGCCCCATGTGCCAGAATTATAGATGATCATATAAGGGGAGATCATATGGTTGTCTTACACACAAATTTCTACTATTTTACCTAGTTGGGTGACTATGGTGATAAGGATAGCTTGGGTATAGATCATGGGCCATTATACCTAGTGGGTAGAGCCACGACTAGTGGCATTCTTTCCAAGGTAGTTTGGACTCCTACACCTAATGATTCCTCTAGTAATAATTAATTTTTGGGCATGATGTGATACAGAGTCAAAGGGGAGAGGAGGAGGAGTAGCACCAATCAAGATACTAGTGATCAAATAGAGTATGTGAGACCATGGATTGTTCAAGTATGATAATAGGTGGTTAGAGGAGGAGAGGACATGGATATTAATGTAGGGGTGAAGTATGTACCATATTAGGAGCACCAAAAACCACCTAGACCACACCATAGATGGAGGTACCATCGATAAAAATGGGCACATGTGAGGGTAGCCACACAAGAAGAACCTATAGCCAGTCTACGATAGAGCTAGTTAATAGAGGCACCTATTAGGAGAGGCTCATGGTATACACAAGTGGTGACCCCTGGATTTACTTTAGTGGGGAGGTGATCGATAGAGGAGGTGCTCAAGGGATGATCAGATGGAGATACCATGTTTGGCAAGTGAGTAGATAGGGAAATGGCGGTTGGTGACACTAGGACTAGTAAGAAATATTATAGTTTTAAGTTTTGATATGGCATAATAATTTCATGTGATTATAATATATATGTGTGTGTGTGTGTGTGTGTGTGTGTGTGTGTGTGTGGTGTGAGAGAGAGATATAATATTTATCTAGTTTTGATTTTATAGATCCTATGATTAAGGATGTCATATGGGGATCCATGATCATGGCTATGCACCATGACATTTTAGATGGGGTGTTGGCACCATATGACCCCACCACATTAGATGATCCTATGGTACTATCTACCCCAACTCAAGTCGGATAGATTATATTGGTGAGGGAGGCCACAAGGAATTTATAAATACACATGGGGATGAATTGTAACCACCAATAAGGGTGGGATCAAAAGAGGCATAGGCATGGTAATCCTTAACTAAGAAGAGAGATGCACACATGGATACCATGATCTAGCTTAGATAGGTACAAACCTAGGTGGATAACGTATAGGTATAGGTATTAGGATTGAGATCTTGGACTGCCTCATTATAGTGTACCATGTAGAGGGGAAAATCCCATGCATCTATGGGGAGTGTGGCTAGGCCACAAGGATAGGAATGATGGAGCCCAGCCATAGAGCTGTAGCTATGTATTTTGTATTTTGTACTATTATATTGTATAAAATTATATATATAGATATTAATTTTTACAATTGGATTTTATCTTATGGGTTTATTTGGTTGTGGTTGTTGATTCATGGATATATTTATTTCTAGCACATTTATTTTGATTCTGTTGTATATGCTATGATGTGTGTGTGTGTGTGTGTGTGTGTGTGTGTGTGTGTGTGTGTGTGTGTGTGTGTGTGTGTGTGTGTGTGTGTGTGTGGAGTGTTTTCTTGTCTAGCATTATGTGATACACATGCATGGTTAAAAAGAAAAAGTAAAAAAATAACTTGAAAAAGTATAATTTAATCACAAACAAATGTCCTACACAATATATCATGATGGAAAATATGTAATAATAAAAGATGAATAAATATAATAAACCAAAGATGGTAAAAATGATAACAAAATATTTTTAAACCATGAAAAAGATTTGTAGCAAATTAAAACAAGTAAAATCACACTATATCATGTTGGGAAGTATGAATATAATGTAAAAAAATGGAAGGCACCTAAAAATATCAAATGGTATAAAAACAAAACAATTAAGTCAATCAATCATATTAAATCACATTTGGAAGTATAAAAGAGAAACAAAATTGGAAAAGTGAACTTAAATTAATCACACTAATTCAAGCTGGGAAGTATGAATAACATAAGAAAAATGGTTGTATTCTTACATGAAATTGGAAATTAAGAAGATAACAGTGAAAAATCAATAAAGTAGGCATAAAACATACTATATCAAGATAAGAAGCATGTCCATAATGTGTAACTCATGATCAATCAATACTTATCTCATATTTGACACATGTAATTTCATTGTGACTTGAGTATTGAAAAAAATTTGTGAGGAAGGTTAGGTCCTCTCCATGCTCTTACACTGAAACTTACAAAGATAACATTAATGATATGGAAAATAATAGAAAATATATGTTAAAGGGGATGTTTGGAATGTTAATTTGGTAATTTATGAGGAAGGCCTGGTCCTATCCAAGGTCTTACACTGCAACTCACAAGAGGAATCCCTAGGGGGAATGATCAGTGAATAAAACAATATTTCTCAAGGGTAATATTAGGATTGTGGGAAATAAAAGAGGGAATGTAAAAGTGTAATGATAGATTCGAGGTCCATTGGGGTATGGTAGGTCCATAGACTAGAAAAGGAGAATAAACAAATCATGTCTTTTAGTGTGATTTAACTTTTGGAATTTTTAATGTTGCCTTTTGTATCATTTTTAGATTTTTAGATCCTCCTCCATATGGACTTGGAATGACTAATCATGAGAGACAAAGTGATATAAATTAATGAGCTTTAGCGAAGTATCTAAAGACATGACTAACTAAAACACTTAGGATTACCTATTAATTAGTATGTTATCTCAAGTTTCAACCATGTGTATGCTTAGTTTTTGAAAGGAAATAATGGGAAGAAAGGGAGTTCCAATATGGATAGACAAAATGAGATTATAATGAGATGAATTGTTTTCTAAATGATCACATGGTAAAGAAGGAATGACTAATCGGAGTAAGGTTTGCATAACAAAGTTAAAATAATGATTATCCATGTTATAGAGATAAAGTAGCAAATAATCATGAGAAGGAGATAAAACATCCATTAAAAATAAATGAATGTATAGATAAAAATCATGTAATCATGAAAAGAATCTATAAGAGGACATAAGGAATAAAATGACATTATAGACAACATGTAATGTGAAATATAAATAACCATGTAAGATAGATAGGACTTTGACACAATGTCAAATGACATAAAATAGATAAATGTAAATTTGGACTACACTTTTAATATAAAATGAAGAAATAAATGAAGGAACACCATGTTGTGTTCACAAATACTGGTAGACGTTTCCATAACATCTGATAAATCTCTATGAAGTTGGACTCTAACTACAGTGAGGGTCTTATCTATCTTTAGAAAAATATGGGTAAATACCTCTCATCGAATCTCCTCAACAGAAAATGTAGACATTCTTGAAGGACCATGCTCATGAGGTCCATTTTACATGGGATACTTAGGAGAAGGGATGGGAGTGGAATATGTGAGACATGGAGTCACCGGTAGAGAAGGGACCATAGGTGAAGGAGGATCCATGGGTGGAGAAACTATAAGTGGAGAAGAGGCCACAAATGGAGGAGCTAGGGGAGACAAAGGGGAGACTTCTTGCAAGGGAAACCTATGGGAGGAGGGATAGTAGGTGTAGGAATGGTTATGAGGTGATCCTAGAGATGTTTCTTAAGGATGTGGCAATGATCAGTGTATGGGTACTACATTGGTTCTATAGATAATATACCTCTCCATATTTGTGAATATACTCAGGTAATACTTTTAGGGGAGGTATAGCCTTATTTTTAGACTAAGGAAGAGTAGGATGTAAGCTATCTATATATTGGAAAAGTTTTTGACAATGAGTTTATGAATGATTATCCATGTTGTGGAAGCAATAGATATGTTTGTTAGTAGACTTTATGGGTTTATTAATAAAGGGAGTGGAAATAGAATCTAGGGAAGGCTGGCATAATATATAGTCTCTAGTCTAATGATCAAAAACTCTATGAATATCATAGTATAGTTGATCATCCCATTAGGAAGGCAAAGTAGTAAACTATATGAAAAGAAGAAAACCATCACCAAGGGAAGGTGGGGTTGGTGGAAAGACTAGATGAGGCTTCACTGAAGGGATAATAGGATCATAAACAGGAAGAGGCTCAGCCAAAGGGAGAGTGGGAATAAGATCTAGACTAGGCTCAGTTGAGGGAGGGGTAGGATGCACATAGGTTTAAAGGACAATAGCAAGCATCTCAGGGGAAAGTTAGCTATAGGGGTTTGGGTATCTAGTGAAGTGATAGGGACCAGTCATAGCATGATCCATAAGAATGTTTCTAATAGGTTCTTTAGAAACTTGTGGTGTACACACCATCTATACCTATGAACAAGAGGATTAATTATAAAATTGGAAACTATATAAGATGAAATTTGATAATATAAATGGAAATACTAAAACAAAGATGAGTGATAATGAATAATCTCTACATCTCAAGCCTAAACAAGACCTCTTAGAAATGGGTCATATAAGGTATAACCATTATCATAGTCAAGCATATAAATATCAATTATGCAATTAGGAATGACCTCATTATAAGTAACATGATGAATAGAGTATCGAGTCTTAGTTAAGATAATGGGTATATCATCATTAGGTAGTTGATGGGAAAATGGATTCAAAGAAGGTGGAAGTCAAGAAATGAGATGAGGAGAGAGATTAGAAGTTTTAATCTTGAGGTTAATCTCACTGAGCTCATCGTCATTAGAATCTAAGAGGTTAGGTGGTATATTATTGATGAGTTTAGGGTGACCATGGTAACCTCACATAGATTTATCAAGGAAATTAAACCATTGAGATTCTTAGAATGGAACACTTGGTAGGTTTTTAAGGGTTAGAATTTTGAATAGACCACAGTCTTGTAATTATGCAAAATTTCAAGGGTTAGTGTCAAATTGAATATTATATATTTCACCATTATGAGGGAACTTGTTGCATTGGCAGGAAGAAGAGGTAACAACTCCCATGCAATGAGTCTATGGCCTACTAAGCAAGATATTATAGGAGAGAGTAAAATTAAAGATCATAACCTTCACTAAAAAATGATAGGTGGGATGGTGATAGGGAACCACACACAACCTAAAGGAGGCATTTTCCATTAGTCATATCCTTGATATGTGTTGTGTGTGGACTTAAGATTACATTCATAGTATCCAAGGGTTTTAATAAAGTTGAGAAAGGAAACACAAGTTATTAAACCCTCATCAATCAAGGCATTCTTGACTTGGATGTCATCGATTTGAATACTTATAAAGAGAGGAGGATTATCTACATAAATCATCTCATCAAGAATCATAAAAGTAATGGGGAATTTTAGAGAGAATTTTTTATTGTTTCATCAATGTGTATAGACATCTCTTCTATTGTAAAATGTTTTCTTCTAACCCAAATAAGGTAGCTTCACATCCGTCTAGGTGAGGATGAGGGATGTTAATTTTAAATAGGAGATGTATAAGGTGATTATGATGATGTAGAAAGGTCTGCGTGAGTTGAGAAATGGAATTTGAGATGGGAGATTAGTAATTTCTATGGTAGGATCCCATTCATCATAACCCATGAGGGGACTACTAGATAGAGGTATATAATGTTGGAGGAGTTCATCAGAAGGAGGAGAAGAAGTGCATGTAAATTTGTGCTGATAGAATATGGGAGGTTTAATTAGGGGAAAAGTTGGTTGTTTAATGTGAGATGAGGTAATTGATGCAGGTTTATCTTGCGATAGATTTTAAAAAGTGGTATTATAAGGCTGAGTTTCATTTGTGATGGTAAAGAGGTCGGATAAATTATAGAAATGGTATGAGAAGTGTTATATAATGTAAGTGTGGGAAGTGGTTCGTCAAAAGAGATAAGGTCTTATTACCCCACTCTATTAGGTGTGTTGGGGAAGAATCTTGGATAACATAAGATGTGTGAGATGATTGGGGAGTGTGGGTGGGATGAGAATCAATGAAGGAAACTATGCTTTTCATATTATTCATGTGGACCACATTCTCTTTAGGAGTTGGGTCTATAAGACTTTCAACATTATTGGTGAAAGGAGTAGGCTTATCATTATTGTCTGGGTGATTTAGAAGAGGGTCTTTATAGATGGCCAGATGAGCATTAGCTTGGTTCAAAGCTTGAGTTTTCCTCTATTTTTCATGATTTTTGAAGAAAATGTTGTAGGCTTTTTGATGTTTATGAATGAGATAATCATGGTCAAAATTAGGACCAAGGAGGAAATCCATAGTTAAGTTATGCAATTGCCTACAAGTCTCATGAGAATGACCCCAACTAGCATGAAACCAACAAAATTTATTTGGATCATACCATGATTTCATAGGAAGAATGGGATCGAACTCTTGTAGAAGAGGCCTTGTTCGAATTCTTTGTAATTCCACTAAGGCTAAATTCTTATGAACACTAATGTTACTTATTGTAGAAAAGTGAGGATTAGGGATGTAGTTTAGAGGGGAATCTTATTCTAGAGTATGGTCGAGAGCAATAACTTGAATATTATTAATGGTATCATAAGAATCAATGATGCCATGATTAGTAGGATGTTGGTTTTTATTTTTGATAATCATACAAGTGCCCATAAAATATTGGGATGGCTCAAATATATGCTGAGGAAATTTTGGCTCATGGCTTGGTCAATGGCCTCTTCTAAAGTTCATGAAGAGAGAGTTGGGACCTAATATTGTACCTTAGGATAGAGAGCATTAGTGAATAAATGAAAGAGGTTATCATCTATTATGTTGTTTTAACACTTATTAGACAAGTTCTTCCACTATTAATGAAAGCTCATGCATTTCCATCTCAAGCTTCTTGTAATTAATAAAATGGGCCAAGGTATTTTTAGGGAGGTCACCAGTTTGAAACTATTATACTATAGCATTAACTAGATCTTCTAAACTAGTGATGGAGTGAGATTTGAGTTGGTTATACTAATCTAAAGCATCTCTAGAGAGGTTTTTTCTAATATTTTAGTAGCAACAAGTGTAGACACCTAAATCTGGCCACCAATGACCTCTAACCAGGGTTTTGACCAATTTCCACCAAAGTACACAATTTGGCCTAAAAACACTAAAGAACATTAAATGAGTTAAAATTGACATATTTAAGTTCCAATTTTAGCCAAGGTATCACTAAATTGGGTAATGCAATTTATGAGCCAGCTAACTTTGATCAGATCATTTCGAATCAAAATTCCAATTTTACACCTAGGTGATCTAGATTGCTCTTTTCAATCAAATTTATTGTATGAGATGCATGTCTTTTATATTTGGAGTTTGAAAAATATTAAATGGGATAACGGATCCAATGCATCTGACATTGACTTCCAATTCTAATCCAATCAAATTTTGGACCAATAACAAGGTATTCTAATCAATTTGAGTAATTTGTGCATAAAGTGCTTAATCATGCTTAAGAGCTAATTAATAAAAATCAATGCCTAATTAATAATTCCATGAAAAATTGTTAAAACTTGTTTTTAGAAAACAATATTGAATATCTGCATCATCAAGTGACCTCATTTCTTGGGAAGACATCCCTAGGCTATAAGTGCCACAAATATTAGGCTTAAGGGTATTCCATGCCTCTTTATTAGCTCCCATGCCTCATTAATGTCCCTTATTACAAATCCATGATGAGGATAATTATGTATTTTAATTACATAATTCAATTAATCCATGACCACACATCTCAATCTTGAGATGGATGCTCATGGTTGATTCTGGTCATTCTTGAAAATATATAAATAGAGAGGCCAT
Organism: Torreya grandis; assembly: GCA_037957365.1. Classification (NCBI taxonomy): domain Eukaryota; kingdom Viridiplantae; phylum Streptophyta; class Pinopsida; order Cupressales; family Taxaceae; genus Torreya; species Torreya grandis. The sequence goes on along the minus strand of JARHVA010000400.1, from coordinate 5,098,356 downwards.
GAAAATCATGTTTAAGCTTAATTTTTGCAAAGTTATAATGCAATATTGATTCCAAAATCTTCATGCAAACTAGTGTTACCATGCCAAATTGATTCCAATCCAAGCCAAGCCAAAGCAAAGGTGCCAAGGAGATATGGAGGTAGCCAAGCTTCCATTTCTAAGGACTTCATGAGTACAAAACTAAGCAAGCCACTACTACAAAGGCATTTGGAGCATCTAAGGAAGGTGAAGGAATTTTTGTTTTTTCTTACTTTTTAGTTGTGTTTGTCATTTATTTTTGTTACTAAGTTCACCTTAGTAACTAGGCATGAAGATGTTAGTTCAATGTCTTTTTGATTTGATTTTATTCACTAACATAATACTAATCTCATCTTCTTAGTCAAATTCTTAGTTCACATAATGGCATGCCTAGTGGGATGATCTTCATGAGAGTACAATCCATAAACCTTTTTGTGTTTCATAGTTTTGATTTTATTATATTTTATTTGTTTTTGCTTGCAGTAAAAATGGCCAATAAAAAAGTTATAAATTTTTATTTATTAAATATTTTTGTCTAAATGTTTTTATTAATATATATAAATATGTCATGGATATTCGCTACAAATTTCACAAAAAAAATCTTTATATTTTAGAAGTTATAGCTATTTTAGTGACTATCACTTTTTATTTTTTATTTTTCTGGTAAAAACGGTTAGAACAGAGTTGATAATTTTTTTTATTGACTTTTTTGACTAAAATTTTTTCAAATATTTTATCCATGGATTTATTTACAACCTCTCAAACTTTTGTAGCAAACTAAACTATATTTTAAAAGTTATGTTAAAATTACTAGCTGTAATTTTTTATATTTTATGTGCAGGATTTTATGTATTATGTGTTATATTTTATTTTTAGCCTTCTAATTTGTTGTTTGCAGGTGTTCATATATTTAATATTATTTTTTTAATATTTTTTTTAACATTTTCTAACCTAACACATTTTATTTTGGGGTGATGCCTTAAGGGTAGACAGGTAACTGATGGACTTCAAATTTGTTAAAACATGTTTTAGACCATTTTTTGCATGCTTTTAAAATAAATTATGAATCGTGTTTTTATTGCTTAATAAAACATTTATATGCTTAAGTGAATATTTTGATAAGTTAGGCTTTCAAATTTATTACTTAAGACCAAGGGATCAATAGAACACCACTACATCTTTCATTTGGGGTTTTAAAATTGAACACACTTGTCAATTCATGTTTTCAATAGTTGTTTAATTAAAACTTGTTTGGCAAAGAGAAGGTTTGTGCGTGTAAGATCTTCCATTTTTCCCCTTTAGAGAACCCTTGGAATCAAAATTTCCATCCTCATTGTAAAAATCCTAGTCCAAGGCATAGAAAGAATGCCATCTAAAGCACTCCCCAAAAACTAACAAAAGTATTGGGTGACCTTGACAACGACCCTAAAGTCTTTCTGATTTATGATTTATTTATTTCATGTAAACTTGGCTTGAAAGGGGGACGTCATTAACTCCCATGAGTTCTTTAGGGAAGCTTTGACCTAGGGTTTCACCTCTCAGTATTAACTTCATTTGGCTCCATATTGGAGGTGTACACGAGATATAGTGGCAATTTAGACATCGCACTACACTGATTGAACAGTAGGATGTAGTGGTTGAAAAAAGGACTAAACCTTTTTGTAACAAGCCAAGTGATACGGACCCAAAATCTATGATTTTATTTTGCATTGTTTGATGTGAAAGTCATTATGTAATTGATTCCCCTAGAATGTTTGGAAACTTGTATATCTTAGACAAATCCCCACTTGCCATGAAAGTATTTTTGGTGTAAGGTGCACCTCAAGGTCCATGTCACATTAATGTCATTTGAGAGAAGGGAAGGTGTAAAAAACCTATTAATTTAATGTATATTTACTTTTAGATGAATAATTAAAATCCTCTCAAATGACATATATTGATGGATTCTAACAATACCAAGCAACCTTGTCAGTTTATGATCTAAGAGGGATTAATTAATTTGTTTTGTCATCTATTAAAGTCTTGTTTGGATTCAAAACATGGTGTAAACAAATGATACAAACCAAACACATGGTACTCATTTTACTTTGAATAAAGATGCATTATGTTTCCCACGTGAAATCATCAATTTGCCTTGTTTAAATTTTATCAAAACTTGGAGTCATATCATCCATTTTGGCATAATTATGCTACCTAATTGAGTCTATACCTTTTCCAAAGTTGTTTAAGTCCTTCATTTATAATCTAAATTCAAAATTACACCTTTATAAGTTCATAGGGTTGATGTGTTAAGTGGGTTCACCATTTGCCCTAAACTTGAAGGAACTTAGGTTCAATTTCCAATTTGGGTTGAAGGCTATTTAAGACTCATGATAATTCTCACCACTTGATAGACTTAAGTCATTTCTTTCTAAACACTTGCACTATGATTCTATGCACCACAAAATTTTGAGTCAAGAAAGATAGTGTTATGCTGTCAAATTTGTGGGAAACTACCTTTGTCTTAGAGAGTTTTTGAAATAAACATTTTGTCACATCTTTTGGGTAGTTTAGCACTGTTACGCTACCCAAAAAAATTTAGATATTATTTCATAGACCATCTTGCATAGAGTTAAAATTTGTTCCCATATTTTTAGACTAATCTAAGTGTACCTTTTGTGAACGTTTGTCTAGCATATTTATGCCATTCACTTTTGTCTAGATTTTTTCTCAAAAGAACCAAGTTTTATACCATTATTTATGAGCAAATTAAAGTATCTTTAAAGTACCTTTTGTTTCATATCTTATACTTAGTTGGTCAAGTTTATATCCAAAATTAAAATTCCTAGTATTTGTTAGAAGTGTTTCAAATCCATTAGATTAAAAATCATCTTTATTTTAAAGTCTAACTTTTGACACTATTTGGCCAAGATTCCTAGCACATGCCTTATTTGAGCCTAGATTTTGACATCGTGTTTGGCCAAAAGACCCAGAAACTTTTAATTTCTTAGATTAGATTGATTTGAAATACTTTGACCTTAAAGTTTGGCCTTTTGATTTTTGGTCTATTTACTTGCTCATCTTTATGTGAATAGTGAGGTATTAGATACTTAACGCTAGATTATTTCTTCACAAATATGTGCTTAAACCTTTTTTATCCTTTTAACAAATCTAGACCAAATTTGAATATCATTTGTTTTATACATTATCCTTTTAGAGTTTGAATAACTCTTTGACCTTTTATTGCAAAGCATTGACTATGGATCCCAACATGTATTCCTACACTTGTAGTGGATTCATGTAAAATCTGGGGATTAATAATGTGGTTGCACATGAAGAAATGGTGCAAGACCTTATGTAGAGAATATTCCTTATGATATGGATTCTTATCCCTCTTATAATACTCAATTAGGCACACAAACCCAAGATCTATTAGCTAATTATTTGGTTAATATATCACCTTATTCAGAATAAGACTAAGAACAAACCATACAATACCTAGCTACAATACCCATAGCTGATGAACTGATTCTTCAACAATCATATTCTACTAGTACAACTTCCACGTATGATTCATTTTTGTTTGAGCATAATTTATTTGATAACAAAGATGATATTTTGGTTAGAGCCATAGAGGTAGGGGCCAAGTTCTTAACAGACTTCCCTCATTAGAATTTACCAAGCCTAGTAAGAATGTCCCACAATATCATTTATGATCAACAAGATTCTTCTAAAAATATTTTGGCTCTAGTCCAAACAATGTATCAAGACCCTAATATGCCTAATAAAGGAAAAAACCTCATGAAATATCATTTTAACCAAATGCAGATGACATATCAAACCTACTTGAATCTAGCACATAATTTCAATCAAATGACCATACTGAGTAAACTTATTATTGACTTAGTTCCTTCAATAGAAATTTTGATAGAGTTAATTGGTCAAGACAATCAGAATTCAAACCAATTCATGTAAAACACTTTAGTAGACAACTTGTTGCATATGCCCATTGTTAAAGAAGTGTCTTCTACTTCTATGTAGAATAATGAGAAAAATATAGTGGATAATGTGCAAGTAACATCCAATCTAAATCAAAGTGGTACTAACACACAAACAACTAAAAAACAATGTGTGCCTATAATTAATACCATGAGTGGACCATCATATTAGGGAGTAAGAGTTTCTACATCCCAACCTCAACCAACCACTTTATCTTGTGTCCAACCAACAGGATTAGGTAGTCAACCAACAACCAGTGTCATACTTCAACAACTGAATGTGATGAATCATAATCCTCCTCAACAAGTGACGAGTAGTATTTCACAACAATAGGCATAATATAGTGTACTAACATAAAAAAGGCCAAATATATTGCCACCTCAACAAGGGGAAACTAATTTTCCACCTCATCAAGTAGTGGCAAATATACCTCCTCAGTCATAAACCACTGTACCAATCCAAAACCAAATGATGACTAACCAACAATGTGTAAATATTGCTTAGTGATAGATGTTGAATCTTCAACAAGATTTCACTTTCCAACAAGGATTCATGCAACAAGTAGGATCCCATATTTATCAAGTATATACTAGATAACAATCAGTTCAAAATGTGTCACAAGTTCATAGATAGGTTCTTAGTCCACAAGTTCCCACTCAATAGCAAGGTTCAATTAGTCAAAAACATGTCCCTTTTTAACCATAACAAGCATAGTATAGTTATATCCCTCCATCATAACCATAAATTCCTCCAAGTAAAACCTTTATAACCAACCCAAACCCAAATATCGCACAACCAAATATGTAATTTCAATTACATCTTAATCCACATATGCATATTCCTGGTCCATTTTCCAACCAAACTAATATACCCCAATAGATATCTCCATCATACCCTAGTCTAAGTGTCCCACTTGTGACTTCCCAACCATCTACCCAAACCAATATTCTCCCTCAAACAAATGCTCCTTTCAGTTTCCTATCCCAAGAATTGCAACAAATATAAGATGCAATTACTACCACTCAGACTAGGAAACAAACTAAAAATTTTAAGTTGGATGACATGTGTTCTTATCCATTCAACATAAAGTACTTATAGATACCATTTATCTACCAAAATTTGATAAATACAAAGGAAAAGGTGACCCTAAGGCCCATTTAATCGAGTTCTTTATCACCTATCAACCAGTGGCATACAACGATATATACCTTTTGTTTTTATTTCCAAAGATCTTATATGGACAAGCCTTAGAGTGGTTTTTAAAATTTCCCAAGAATTTAGTAATAGATTTTGTTGATCTTTTTGATAAGTTTATGCAGTACTTTTCCTATAATCTCGAATATGAGATTTCATTGGTTGACTTAACACAAACTAAACAAAAGGCTGGTGAGAGTTTTGCAAGTTATCTATAGTGATGGAAAGTCTTTATAAGTTGATTCACCCACAATTTAATAGATAAATAATTAACCACTATGTTTACTAAAAATTTGCATAGTGAGATAGCTTATCATCTGAAACTATAATGTGCACATACTTTCAAGGAGATCATCAACAAAGGCTTATTGATTGAGTGAAACTACAATGTGCACATACTTTCAAGGAGATCATCAACAAAGGCTTATAGATTGAGTGAGACCTTATTAAAAAAGGGATCATCAAGCTTACATCAACTAATCAAAATCAAGGTACCACTCAAGGAAGTGGCTAAAACCAACATCCAATCCAAACACAAACATCATAACCAACACATGCCAATAACCAAGAAAGACCAAATCAATTCAACTGTAATAGAAATGTTTAATGGAGTAACCACGTCATGTCATGTCTAAATGGTGCAAACATCATCTACAATACCTTTTTAGCTTAATCCTACCAAAAACCTCTCTAACTAATGACATAAGCACAAAAACTAAGACCTATACAACAAATGCAATAACCTTTACCATTTTGAACCCCTCCTCCAAGGAGAATTATGCATGTACATCATGTCTTTAGAGACTTAGGAGAGCCTATTCAATTTGTATTTCATAAACTTGCCACTAATAATCTGATTAGTTGGCCTATACAAAATCATTATCCATAAGGCATTCCTTATCCTGATTGGTACCATGAAAATGAATTCTATGAATATCATCAGGTCAACGGGCATAATCTATGAAGATGTGTGAAAATCAATCATTTGATTGAGAATATGTTAGAGAATGGGGAGATAAAATTATATAATGGTGCTTCCACCTCCAATAAAACTCTTGGAATTTATCAAAACCCCTTTCCCCAACATAACACATAGTAGTAGCATAACAATCAATAACAAAAACAACATCGGTTAGTGCAACAACAAAATCAACAGTATCAAAATCAAAGGCCAAACTAGTAGAACCAACAAAATAAAAAACAAAACCCACAACATTAGAATAATGGACAAAACCAAGGTTAGAATGGTAATAATCAACAGACCTACCATGTAATTACACATGAATACAATAGGATTTTAGGTCATATTGCATGGGGTAGCATTAATACCATCTCCATTGATCTTAGACCAAGCACTAATCAATATAACCCATTGCTAAATAATACCACTCAACCAAATTACATGGATATTCCTTCTTTGACCTAGGAATACACATAGGCAAACCAACAAATTAGGACTCCCACTTTTGGACCATATATCGATAACTCACCCTTGCCACGTGACCACATACAAGTGTACTGGCAATCGAGACTTGTCTTATCTGGTCCCATACCATTTCCAACATTTGTTAGCAATTATGGTCTAGCATCTAATCCCAATTGTGAAATCACAACTTAGAGGTCAAATATTACTATCCTAGGTCCACAACCATCTTCCACTTTATCTATTATCCAACCAACCATTCAGCCTTGAAATAAATTATTCACCATTGACCAAGACAATAAGTTTGATATTATGGAACAATTATAAAAGACACCAGCACAAATTTCTATTTTAGATTTACTGTGAATGTCAACAATCCACAAAAACATTTTGAATGAGTTTTTAACCCAATCTACTATTGCTAGTGACATATCCCCTGATAAATTTCAAGCTTTGGTTGGACACCTAGCTCTATCCCAACAACTCACATTCAACTAAAGTGATATATCTTCCCTTAACCCACTCCATAATAATCTATTGTACATAGAAGTTTATATAAAGTGGCATAAAGTGAATCACGTCCTTATAGACAATGGATCAGGCCTCAACATATTGTCTCTAAAGCTCATCAAGCTTCTTGGGTACACAATGGTAAATCTCCATCCAAAAATGATAACTATTAAAGCCTATGATAATCAGGAAAGATAATCACAAGGCACCATTAGCTTACCAGTTATCATTGGGCCTTTAACCCATGATACACTTTACCATGTGCTTGATCTTGATTTGTCATATAATATTCTTCTAGGTAGGCCTTGGTTACATGAGATTCATGTAGTCCTATCAATGCTGCACCAATGTATCAATTTTTCCCACTTAGGGATGGAAGTGAATATTCTAGGAGATTTACACCCATATGAACACTGCAAACATCTTGAGGTTGAGTTTCAAAGCTACAATTACCAATATGACATAAATCTAAGTTCCAATCAGGATAAAGGAAAATCCATACTTATTGATCCTCCATAAGATAATTGCATAGATCATAATACCTTGGATTCCCTTTCCCACATGCTACCTCCTAAAGCTTCTAGTCATTTGACCATTTTATATAATGGCTGAGGGGAGTATGTGACCATGATGCCTTCCATATTTCCAATCTTCCTTAGAATCCAGAGACCTTTGGGTGACCTAAAAATAGCCCACACATGCATTGGCAACAAAAGAACAAAGATAAGGGACTTGTCATGTTTGTACGAACATCTGGCCTAGAACCAGACCCTCTTGAAGGGGACTAATCATGGTTGTATAATGACAACCAAGTTTATTGTTATAAAATTACAAATTATCCTATTCCTAATAAGATCATGGAGAATCAAGACTATGAAGGAAGAGATCTCAGACTGAATCAACAAGGAACCATTGAGCCAATTTCCATTAATAAGTACATAAGACCCTATAGACCTAGATTTAAACTCCCTGGGGGTGACCCCACATATCTTATTTGAGTTCCATCACTAGTGGCTAGTGATGATGATGCTGACAGTGAAGCAGATTATAATCATAGCCTCACCTTTGATGACCTAGCTAAGACTAACCTATCTGATAATAATATCATATGTACTCTTACCCCAATCATTTATCACAACCCATTACCATTATACTATCCCCAACTGATAGATTAGGACCAACAATAATCCAATTTTTTGATTAATGAGTTTTAGAATGATGAGGCATTATGTGACTTTTTAGGCCTTAGAGACAATGTTATGTTGGGAGATCATAAATCAAGAATCTCAATTACATTAGATCCTGAAGCCTATTTTGGAGAATGGGTGAACACCCTTAGCCAAAAACAAATAAATAAAACATTAATGTCCTCAAGTGAAAACCTCTTTGAGGCACTTTTTGACTAGGGAAAAAGTAAAGATAAAGGCCATTCTAGTAGTGAAAACCTATTTCATGCACTGTTAGATAAGGGTGTTCATTCTTCTTCAAATTTAGACCAAGAGATCACCAAAGATGAACTTGCCTATGGATCTAAGTTTAGTTTTGTACAATAAAAAGTATTTTATTGGATTCTTCAATAATTTTTTACTATTTTTGTCACATGGCTAGATCTCCCATTGGTGGACTCAAATTCATCATGCCTAGGAGATGTTGAAGAGCAAGTCCTAATAGAGGACCCTGATATAGTCCAATAGTTAAAGCCTTTACCTACTATCCTAGAAGATGGTTCGACCCTTGTATTCAAATATATAATAGAGGTAAACATCAAGACTCCATTAGACTCAAAATGGATAAAATTAGGTGCCTTCCTCATTAATGATGACTGTGAAGTCTTTACATCTCTGTTGAGAGAATTTATAGATATTTTTGCATGGGTTTATTCTGGCATGCCATGTTTGGACCTTGCCTTGGTTTTGCACCACCTTGTGGTCAATCCTGATGCCAAACTAGTGAAACAAAAGCTGTGTAAGATGCATCTTTGTATTTTTTTCTTAGTAAAGAAAGAGTTGGAAAAAACCTTAAAAGTAGGATGTATCCAGTCTATTGACTACTCAGAATGGATATCTAATGTTGTACCTATTAGAAAAAAGCTTAAAGTAATTAGAATCTATACTAATTTTTGAGATAAAAATAAATCATGTCCTAAATATGACTTTCCATTGCCTAATATTGACATGATCATCAAATCCATGATAGGATATGAAATGTTTTCACTCATGGATGGATTTTCAAGATATAACCAGATCAAAATAACAGTAGAAGACCAACATAAAATAACATTCACCACTCCATGGGGAACATTTTGATATTAGGTAATGCCATTTGGTCTTAATAATGTTGGAGCTACATATCAAAGGGCCATGACTGTCATAATTCATGATATGATGCATGATGTTATTGAAGACTATGTCGATGACATATTATAAAAATCTAAAACCAAGGCTGACCATACAACAGTGCTACATAGGATATTTAAAATATTGTAGGAGTATACTTAATCTAAATTAATGTGTGTTTAAATTAACCTTAGGAAATTTACTTGAATTCATTATGTCTCATAGAGGCATTGAAGTTGATTTGATCAGATTCTATGTTATAATCGAGATGCTACCACCAACTGCTTTGAAGAAACTCTATAATTTATAGGGTAAGATCCAGTCAATCCGATGGTTCATCTCTCAATTAGCAGACAAGTGTCACCCATTTACACATCTTTTGAAGAAGGGAGTTGCATTTCACTAGGATGACCACTGCCAAATAACTTTTTAACAACTCAATGACTATCTAGTTAGTCCACTAATTTTGTTACCTCCTATGCCAAGAAGGTCATTCTTGTTATATCTATTAGCTACCAAAAATACCTTGGGGGCACTTTTGGCTTAACATGATAACAATGGAAAAGAGCATGTAATATACTACTTAAGTTGTACCTTGATCACATATGAACATAACTATACACTTATTGAAAAATCTTATCTATCCATGGTCTTCATAGCTCAAAAATTGTGCCATTACATGTTGAATAATAAAACCATGGTCATTTCAAAAGTAGATCCACTCAAGTATATACTATTTAAAATATCTTTACAAGGTATAATGGCCAAATGGATCATGCTTCTTAGTGAGTTTGACATAGAGTTGTCAATCAAAAGGCAATGAAAAGATAGGTCCTTATAGATCAACTTGTTGAATCACCCCTTGCAAACATAAAGCCACTCACATTTCATTTTCTTGATAAATCCATAATGACCGTCATTAACCCACCTCTTAGGGAGTAGCACTAGAAGCTATATTTTGATGGTTCATTTACTGCACATGGATCAAGGGTAGGTCTCTAATTTATTACACCATAGGGGGATCTAAGCCCTAAATAATTCAAAATCAATTTTCCTTGTATAAACAATTTGACCAAGTATGAAGCACTCATCACAAGACATTGGCAGGTAGTATAATAGAATATATCTCATCTAAAGGTTCATGGTGATTCTTAATTAATCATCAATCAAGTCACTGACCATTTTTAGACCAAAGATGAAAAGTTGGTTCCATATAAGGCTATGGTTGATACCCTAAAGCAACAAATTGCAAATATCCAATTTGAGCATATACCAAGGGATATTAATATAACTACAGATGCCATGGCTACTATTGGATCTCTGATTCGATAAACAAACAAAGTTATAAAATATTAGTTCCTTGTTGAGAATTTTTTTGCATCAGCTCATGAACCTTTAATCATTGTAATGATTTATGATATTATTGGTCTTAATTCTATCTGGTACTTAGACCTTTACATATACCTTCGTGACCAAGTTCTATCACCTAACCTATCTCAAAAACAAACCAAAGCCTTTATTCATCATTCCACTCATTATACTCTACTTGGATCCACCATTTACTACTGTAGTTTTGATGGAACTATGCTTCGTGTTTAAATTTTTTAAAGTCTACACTAGTGTTAAGAGAAGTTCATGAATGAGTATGTGGAGCTCATTCTAGTGGGGTAGTCCTATCCAAAAATCTCTTGCATATTGGTTATTATTGGCCCATGATGGACGTAGATGTAGATACATATATATAAAAGTATGACAAATGTCAATGGCATATTAATCTAATTCATGCCCCAACATAAACTTTAAAACTAATGTTGACACCATGGCCATTTGCTACATGCGTACTTGATCTCATTAAGAATATCAACCCCACTTCATTTAATGACCATAAACATATTCTTACTACCACTGAGTATTTTATTAAGTGGGTTGAAGCTATACCCCTCACTTACATGACTAGAATGAAAATTTCCAAATTTATCTTTAACCATCTCATTTACCACTATGGTATCCCCTCTGACATTATATCTGATAATGGAGGATCATTTAAGAATAAAGATGTAGACTAGCTATGTATCAAATATAACATCACAATATTTTCCTATAGCATATTACCCTCAAGGTAATGGCCAGGCTGAAGAATCAAATGAAACCATTATCAATATTCTTAAAAAGATTGTCAATGATGCCAGTCATGATTGGCACTTGTAGATATTCCCTACCCTTTGGGCATATCGTACCAATCATCATACTCCTACAGGAGCCACTCCATACTTGTTTATGGCACTGAAGCCATCCTTCCCATTGAGGTCAAATTGCCTTCACTATGTATATCTTTTAAACATGTCCTAGATGATCATGACTATCTATTAGCTCACCTGCAAGAGCTAGACCTACTTGATGAAAAATGCACAGTTACATTAAATAATCTTCAAGCATATTAAAACTAACTCAAAGGTCACTACAATCAATGTGTCACATATATATAATTTAAATTTGGTGATCTTGTTCTTAAAGAAAAATAAAAGAATACCATGACTGACAAGAACCATAAAGATAAATTCAAACCAAAATGGATATGGCCTTTCATCATTACTATAGATTATGGATCAAGGGCATACAAGCTTGCCACACCATATGGAGATGAACTTTCTAGGCCAATGAATATTATTCACCTCAAGCAGTACTATGCTTGAGTGCTAAGGTGTATTATCTATAAAGATCATTTCAATGGTGCCATTTTATCACTATTCTTCTTTGTACAAATATCATTCTTATCCATCCTCTTAGCCTTATCCATTTTACCATTTTATTCTATCAACCAGATGTGTTCTAACGTCTAGCCCATTTGACCTTTGTTTTTTCCATTCATTACGCATTTTTAGCACTGAGGAATTTGATCAATATCATCAGTTATTTCAAGTACTTTAGATAGAGATTGAATTTTAGATCAGTATGACAAAAAATTTGGTAGTTGCATCCTTTATTTATTATTCCTTTCTTATCAGCAGTCTTGCTACTAATTATAACCGCTTTTGGGAAAATTAGTACCATTGATCCATTCCATTGTTCCTAATTATAACCACCTATGGGCAAACTAGGGGAAACATTTGTTTATTAATCCTTTGACAGGACCTAAGTTCCCCAAAGCTTTGACACAACTTGTCAGATTTAAGAGCACACATGATTACCATTGTATAAGCAACTTAAGATGCAGAAATAACCAGAAGAACAAATAACTATCAATGAGAAAACACAGAATATGAAAGGCAACACACAATTGTATTCAACTCATTGCAAAGGAAATTACAATAAAGAGATCACACTCTTCTTCCACCTCTGTGAGGCTTCCTCCTCAAGGGATCCCAGTAATATTCCCTCCTGAGTAATCTTCTCTCAATAGGTCACAACACATAACTAACACAAGCTGTTGTTCACCTCATTGTACATCCATTACAACTGAGTACAAACCGATACTCCAAGTAGATCTTACCATGATCCTGCTCCTTGATGTATTGCTATCACCTTGGATCTTGCTCCCCTACTGATCTCCTTTTGACCCTCGCATACACACACCCCTGCAGACCAACCTGATCTTACTTATCACATGTAGATCTCCACCATGATCCTGCAACACTCTGCATATCAAACCTGATCTTACATACATGAAGAATCCTACTTGATTCTACCATGGGAAGAACTCTCCAAGTTCTACACTTGAGTTCTACAAGTTCTTCACTTAACAATACAGCCCATGAGTCTATTATATAGATCTCATGCATACAATGATTAGACTTGCAGCTCAAGACTCGAACTAGTCTTCATCATGCAAATGACCCATTCACTTAACTGACTGTTCATCAATAGCAGTTTTGGAACCGCCACAGGCGACCGATGTCAGTCCCTGTCTACCTGGAGGTGACCGATGCCAGCCGATCTCTGTCGATGTCAGTTTCCTATACACTGATTCCTGACCGATGTTAGTTGTGGCCTACCGATGTTGACGACTGTCATGCTCAGAAACCTCCCAGTTTGTATTAAGGTGAAGCTTTTATCTCCACACCCTAACAATCTCCCATGTAGAGATAAACAACTGCACCTATACCTATACCAGTACTTTGTCTAATCTGCATCCTGGCTTGTATTCCTCTTCAAGCTCAATCTTGAAGACTACCCACCACACTCCTTGTGGTGTTAATCCTGTGCCTGAATTTATTCATTCTCAACTTACCTTCTTCTACCATTTCTATACTCCCACTCAAACAAAAACCCCTGTGAGTAACCTGTAAACAAAAAACCACTAACTAGATCTGGGCCATCTGTTAGTCAAACTCACTCTGAGAATGTCCAACCTTGCTCTGATACCATTTGACAGGACCTAAGTTCCCCAAAGCTCTAACATAACTTGTCAAATTTAAGAGCACACATGATTACCATTATATAAGCAACTTAAGATGCGGAAATAACTAGAAGAACAAATAACTATCAATGAGAAAACACAGAAAATATGAGCGGCAACACACAATTGTATTCAACTCATTACAAAGGGAATTACAATAAAGAGATCACACTCTTATTCCACCTATGTGAGGCTTCCTCCTCAAGGGATCCTAGTAATCTTCTCTCAATAGGTCACAATACCCAGCTAACACAAGTTGTTGTTCACCTCATTATACATCCAGTGCAACTGAGTACAAACCGGTACTCCAAGTAGATCTTACCATGATCTCACTCCTTGATGTATTGCTGTCACCTTGGATCTTGCTCCCCCACTGATCTCCTTTTGACCCTCGCATACACACCCCTGCAGACCAACCTGATCTTACTTATCACATGTAGATCTCCACCATGATCCTGCAACACCCTGCATATCAAACCTGATCTTACATACATGAAGAATCCTACTTGATTCTACCATGGGAAGAACTCTCCAAGTTCTACACTTGAGTTCTATAAGTTCTTCAATTAACAATATAGCCCATGAGTCTATTATATAGATCTCATGCATATAATGATTAGACTTGTGGCTCAAGACTCGCACTAGTCTTCATCATGCAAATGACCCATTCACTTAACTGACTGTTCATCAACAGCAGTTTTGGAACCACCACAAGCGACCGATGTCGGTCCCTATCTACTTGGAGGTGACCAACACTGGCTGATCTCTGCTGATGTTAGTTTCCTGTTCACTAATCCCTGATCGACATCAGTTGTGGCCTACCGATGCCAGTGACTATCATGCTCAGAAACCTCCCAATTTGCATTAAGGTGAAGCTTTTAGCTCCACGTCCTAACAATCTCCCACATGGAGATAAACAGATGCACCTATACCTATACTAGTACTTTGTCTAATCTGCATCCTGGGTTGTATTCCTCTTCAAGCTCAATCTTGAAGACTACCCACCACACTCCTTGTGGTGTTAATCTTGTGCCTAAATTTCTTCATTCTCAGCTTACCTTCTTCTGCCATTTCTATACTCCCACTCAAATAGAAACCCCTATGAGTAACCTATAATAAAAAAACCACTAACCAAATCTGGGTAATTTGTTAGTCAAACTCACTCTAAGAATGTCCAACCTCACTCTGATACCATTTGACAGGACCTAAGTTCCCCAAAGCTCTAATACAACTTGTCAAATTTTAGAGCACACATGATTACCATTATATAAGCAACTTAAGATGCAGAAATAACTAGAAGAACAAATAACTATCAATAAGAAAACACACAGATTATGAGAGGCAACACACAATTGTATTCAACTCATTACAAAGGAAATTACAATAAAGAGATCACACTCTTCTTCCACCTCTATGAGGCTTCCTCCTCAAGGGCTCCCAGTAATCTTCCCTCTTGAGTAATATTCTCTCAATAGGTCACAACACATAGCTAACACAAGCTGTTGTTCACCTCATTGTATGTCCAGTACAATCGAGTATGAACTGGTACTCCAAGTAGATCTTACCATGATCTTGCTCCTTGATGTATTATTGTCACCTTGGATCTTGCTCCCCTACTGATCTCCTTTTGACCCTCGCATACACACACCCCTGCAGACCAACCTGATCTTACTTATCACATGTAGATCTCCACCATGATCCTACAACACCCTGCATATCAAACCTGATCTTACCTACATGAAGAATCCTACTTGATTCTACCATGGGAAGAACTCTCCAAGTTCTACACTTGAGTTCTACAAGTTTTTCACTTAACAATACAGCCCATGAGTCTATTATATAGATCTCATGCATACAATGATTAGACTTGTGGCTCAAGACTCAAACTAGTCTTTATCATGCAAATGACCCATTCACTTAACTGATTGTTTGTCAACAACAATTTTGGAACTGCCATAGGCGATCGATGTCAGTCCTTGTCTACCTGGAGGTGACCAACGCTGGCCAATCTCTATCGATGTCAGTTTCTTGTACACTGATCCCTGACCAACATCAGTTGTGGCCTGCCAATGCCGGTGACTGTCATGCTCAGAAACCTCCTAGTTTACATTAAGGTGAAGCTTTTAGCTCCACACCCTAACAATCTCCCACTTGGAGATAAATAGCTACACCTGTACCTATACTAGTATTTTGTCTAATCTGCATCCTAGCTTGTATTCCTCTTCAAGCTCAATCTTGAAGACTACCCACCACACTCCTTATGGTGTTAATCATGTGCCTAAATTTCTTCATTCTCAGCTTACCTTCTTTTGCCATTGCTATACTCCCACTTAAATAGAAACCCCTGTGAGTAACCTGTAATCAAAAAACCACTAACCAGATCTGGGCCATTTGTTAGTCAAACTCACTCTGAGAATGTCTAACCTCGCTCTGATACCATTTGATAGGACCTAAGTTCCCCAAATCTCTGACACAACTTGTCAAATTTAAGAGCACACATGATTACCATTGTATAAGCAACTTAAGATGCGAAAATAACTAGAAGAACAAATAACTATCAATGAGAAAACACACAGAATATGAGGCAACACACAATTGTATTCAATTCATTACAAAGGAAATTGCAATAAAGAGATCACACTCTTTTTCCACCTCTATGAGGATTCCTCCTCAAGGGCTCCCAGTAATCTTCCCTCCTGAGTAATCTTCTCTCAATAGGTCACAACACACAGCTAACACAAGCTATTGTTCACCTCATTGTATGTCTAGTACAACTGAGTACGAACCGGTACTCCAAGTAGATCTTACCATGATCCTACTCCTTGATGTATTGCTGTCACCTTGGATCTTACTCCCCCACCGATCTCCTTTTGACCCTCGCATACACACACCCCTGCAGACCAACCTAATCTTACTTATCACATGTAGATCTCCACCATGATCCTGCAACACCTTGCATATCAAACCTGATCTTACATACATGAAGAATCCTACTTGATTCTACCATGGGAAGAACTCTCCAAGTTCTACACCTGAGTTTTACAAGTTCTTCACTTAACAATACAACCCATGAGTCTATTATATAGATCTCATGCATACAATGATTAGACTTGCGGCTCAAGACTCGAACTAGTCTTCATCATGCAAATGACCCATTCACTTAACTGATTGTTCGTCAACAGCAGTTTTAGAACTGCCACAGGTGACTGACATCAGTCCCTATCTACTTGGAGGTGACCGATGCCAGCTGATCTCTGCTGATGTCAGTTTCCTATACACTGATCCCTGACTGACGTCAGTTGTGGCCTGCCGATGCCAGTGACTGTCATGCTCAGAAACCTCCCATTTTGCATTAAGGTGAAACTTTTAGCTCCACACCCTAACATCCTTGACATACCAACTTTCCACTTCTTATTCCATATGATGCCTTTTTTTTTGAATTGACTACTACACTAGTTGAATCCCTCCATTATAGGGTAAAACTACAGTGACTTGAGGTCCTACTTTGGGACTATGTAGGCAACACTTGATACTTGTTGAGGTTAGCTCAGTCACCCCCTTGGCATGCTCTCACCATTTTAAGAGCAACCTAAATTTGAATGCTCTCACCTTTTTTTGAGCTTGAACCATTTAGTGTCTCATCATTCTTGATCAAGTTGAGATACTTCAAAAAAATCCAAAAATATTTGTAAAATCATTAGAAAAAACCAACATTGACCATTTCTTTGCCTTAATGATTTTGGGAACCCTTACTAAGTTGAAATAAAACCACTTGTCACTTAGTTTCTCCATCCTTTTTGGCCTTTTCTGTCATGCACTTGCCATTTTGTAAGACCATATCTCTTCTTCTATCACATCCATTCTATTTTTTTCACCAATTATCATTTTTCTTCCCATTCCCTATGAGAAATACATTTGACCTAAAATTTTTGTTAGATATCACATCCATATAACTATGTAGGCAGTGTCCACTTTCCTAGTGCATATGGAGACAATTCACTCGCCCCCTTTCTTTTCAACTATTCCTCCATTTTGTTCATTTTTTAAGTTGTCACCCATTTTCTAGGGGTAATATTTGTATGGTTTATATTGAGTGTTCTTTGTTTATTTCTTTATTGTTTTGTTTGTGTACTTATTTGTTTGCTTTCATCACTATTGCCTTGATTCATTTTATGTGTGTTCATTGGGTTGTTCCTTGCCCACACTTACACTTGAATCTATCCATATTCATGTGTTTGCATTGTCATCATGGTTTTTATCATTGGTGCATTATTTTATATTGAGTATTGGATTATGGGAGTTAGTATTTATGCATATTTTAGCCAAATCTTCATTATTTTATACCATGATGTTTACCGACACATGCTATAGTAAACCTTATCTTCAATAAGTCTATTCAACAATGGAGGTATCAACATCTCTTCAGCATCGGCATCTTGATTCAATCCCAAACAAAGTAATTAACCATGAAAGAATTTTAACCTTTATTGGTTTAGATGAGCATCTCCCTACTAGTAGGTTGTTCCAATTCATCATTACCCTATGTGTTAAGTTATCATCATCATTGACCAAGTTTATCTTGTTTTCCATAATTGAGGTCTAATGATTATAACCACCTATGGGAAAATCATTGTACAACATCCCACCTACATTTGTTAATGATTATAACTGCGTTTAGGCAAATCATTGTGTTCTCATCATTTTACTTTTTTTGACCATATAGGGGAACATTATTATCTTGTTTTTCTATCCTAACTAGGGTAGCTCCATATTCTCAATGATTATAACACCTTTGGGCAAATCATTATGTTATCATACCATGTTGCCACTATTAGGGTATAATACTTATACCTGTTTTTAGGCAAACCATTGTACAATGTCTCACTTTCATTCTCAGTGGTTTTTAATACTTTTTAAAAATCATTGTGTTTTCACCCCATCATCTTTCCTTTCATTGGTCCCCTCATTTCACTTCTTATCAAGGGACCATTTGCCAACATTACTTGTGCCAACTATTCCCTTGAGGGGGAAAACCATCATACAATTAATTTATCATCATTGTAGTTGTAGGCATATAGGACCTTTTCATTCTTTGAGAAGATGTTACTATGTTTATAGCTTGAAACACCTTCCCAAATAGGGGAAAACTGTAGACACCTAAATCTGGCCACCAATGACCTCTAACTAGGATTTTGACCAATTTCCACCAAAGTGCACAATTTAGCCTAAAAAAACTAAAGCACATTAAATAAGTTGAAATTGACATATTCAAGTGCCAATTTTGGCTAGGGTATCACTAAATGGGGTAATCTAATTTATGAGATAGCTAACTTTGATCAGATCATTTCGAGTCAAAATGCTAATTTTGCACTTGGGTGCTCTAGATTGCTCTTTTCTATCAAATTTCTTGTACAAGATGTATATCTTTGATATTTGGTGTTGGAAACATCCTGAATGGGATAATAGATCCAATGCATTTAACATTGACTTCCAATTTCAATCCAGTCAAATTTTGGACCAATAACAAGGCATTCTGATCAATTTAAGTAATTTGTGCATAAAGTGCTTAATCATGCTTAAGAACTAATTAATCCAAATCAAGGCCTAATTAATAATTATATGGAAACTTGTTAAAAACTTGTTTTTAGAAATGAATATTGAATATCTACATCATCAAGTGACCTCATTTCTTGGGAAGACATCCCTAGGCCATAAATGCCACAAATATCAAGATTATGGGTTTCCCATGCCTCTTTATTACCTCCCATGCTTCATTAATGTCCCTTATTCCAAATTCATGATGAGGATAATTATGTATTTAAATTACATAATTCAATAAATCCATAACCACACATCATAATCTTGATATGGGTGATCATGGTTGATTCTGGTCATTCTTAAAAATCTATAAATAGAGAGGCCATGAACATTATTTTTAAGCTTAATTTGTGTAAAGTTATAATGCAAGATTGATTCCAAAAGTTTCATGCAAACTAGTGTTACCATGCCAAATTAATTCCAAGCCAAGCCAAGCCAAAGCCAAAGGTGATAAGGAGAGATGGAAGTAGCCAAGCTCCATTACCAAGGACTTCATGAGCACAAAACCAAGCAAGCCACTACTACAAAGGCATTTGGAGCATCCAAGGAAGGTGAAATAATTCTTATTTTTCCTTTATTTTTAGTTGTGTTTATCATTTGTTTTTGTTACTAAGCTTACCCTAGTAACTAGTCATGAATATGTTAGTTTAGTGTGTTTTTTATTTGGTTTCATTCACTAACACAATACTAATCTCCTCTTCTTAGTCAAATTCTTAGTTCACAACAAGAGTTTAACTTGACCCAGTATTTGTATAGATTTCCAAATGTTTTTAAGTGTAGGGTAGGATTAGTTAACCCATTATACCTAATGGTAGGGATGATACTTCCTATATATATGTTAGAAATTTGAGGTATAAGAGGTTCATTTTGAAGGTGTTTGATTTTTTTGTTAACAAGAGGAGGTTGAGGGATAAGATTTCCATGGGAATTGCTAAGCGAGGTGGGGGTCAATTTGGTTGTGCGCTCCTCATGAAACTTGTTGAGGGTGATTTTGGAGATGAATAAGATGATTTTGCATTTGCATTATTTAGTTGGTGTTATTAGCTTGGAAAGTGTTCATTTGGTTAAGGATTTTACAATAAAATTTGATGGGTTTGAGTGGTGTTATTCACAACATGTGAAGCATTAGCATTGGTATTAGTGGCTTAGGTACCACTATGAGTAGTGGCATGCATGCTATTAGTAGCTTGAGAGGAATTGTTAGAAAAGGAGGAAATAGTATCATGATTAGCTTGTGTTGTGAAAGATGCACTAGTAGAAGGATTAGAATAAGAAGAACTATTTTCATGATTATCATGGGTACAAAATGATTCACTAGTGGAGTAATTGAGAAGAGTGGGTCATGGAAAAGGCCCACTA
This sequence comes from Torreya grandis, assembly GCA_037957365.1. Taxonomy (NCBI): domain Eukaryota; kingdom Viridiplantae; phylum Streptophyta; class Pinopsida; order Cupressales; family Taxaceae; genus Torreya; species Torreya grandis. The sequence goes on along the minus strand of JARHVA010000400.1, from coordinate 5,077,544 downwards.
GATGTGGAACCTGTAATCTTACTTCTTGTGACCCTACTCCTCCTTATGATTACATATCATCTCATGTGCAGACTATCAACCCTATTTATTCCACTTAGATACATTTTCCACTTTTATGGACCCTTTCCACATCATATATCCATCCCCTAGACATCCTTGGCACCTTACTACCCTTTTATGCATTGACAGGCCCTCCAAACACCTTATAGGGCCCTTTCAGAGGCTTGTTGACCAATCAGGGTGGGATTTTAACCCAGGTCATGGCTTAGGGATTAAAATCATGACCTAATCCACATGTTTCCTTCACAAAATCTATGTCCTATGTAGTATCCTAGGTAGAACATGTAAAAAATGGGTCAGTTTGGTCCCAATGGCTAGAAATGGGAAATTTTTGGCCTTTGTTAGATTAGGGTTGCCTTATATGATAATTCATCATTAATTTTCCTATATCTTTCCTACATTTTTTTCTCTTATCTTCTCTCTTGATAATCACTTTCAAATCTTTGGTGCCTTCTTGAATCTTACCTAATTCATTCTTGGCATACTTAGCTTTCATTGTGATAGGAGATGCCCTATTGCTCTACAATTCATTTTGGTGATTCACATTGATCTCTACAATGTTATTAAAGATTATTGGTTGATCTTAGCTTCCCAAATACTCCATTACACATATTATTGTGATCTACACATTGGTTTTCTCATAATTGGTAGCTTTTCCTTCACTTTCTCTACTATTTTTGGCTCTTGGTTTGGACTTAGCGCACACATAGTTTGATCCTCCTCCTTTATTGCTTCCTATATTGGATAATTGGTTGGTATAAAGTATACACAATAATTTTGAGTTTGATATGAGGACCCTTTGCTATTTAGATTGAAATTTCTATTTGTTTTCAGTAGTGTATATGCTAGGTTTTAATTGTTTTAGTGATTTACCTTGTTTAAGGCATTATCTAGGATAGTTTATAAAGTTTTCAAATTTGCATGTGGTTAATAATATCCTTCATTAATTGAAAATATCTTCCATTACATGTCATTCTTACTTTATAAACTCTTCTCATTGCATAGTAGAATCTTAATTGCTCAAAATAGTCTATGTATTTGCACAAATAATCTCCTCTTTTGCTAAACTAAAAAGTTGCATTATTAGGAAATAATAGTGTTGAGAATAAAGAATTATCTTAGGCTTAGATTAGGCATTCTCTTACACCCTTGATTTAAAACATATTTTCTTCCTAAAACATCTTTCATTTGGCCTGAAAGTACCTTCTCTTCTAATTTTATGCATCATTTGATAGCTCTCTTTATTCAGTATTATCATTACATAATTTGTATGCAAGTAGATTTCTATTTTTAGCTTCTTGCTTCATTGTGGTTATACCTATTAGAGATACCTGAATCCTTTGTTTGCTTGATCATGCTATCCCTAACCTAGTTTATGAGTCTTTATATAGCTTGGTGAAAGATGGCAAACTATAAATCCTCTATATATCTCTAGTAGCCCATAGAATCCCTGAGCCTTCTAACCTCATAGGTGATCTTTTAAGTACCCTATGTACCCCCAAGCCAAACACTATTGGTTCCATTTAGATTATTAGAGATACATTCTGACACACCTAGTGGGATCTCACATACGGTATTATGCTAGTTTTATCCTATTTAGGACTCTCTTAGCCAACTCCCCTCTATTAGATATTAGGATTTACTTTCAGTTGTGTTTTAGCTCTCACCTTGGTTGTTTTATCATACTTTGGTTTTTTGTTCTTCACCCTATTGGTTCATCATCTATTTGCCTTTTCTCTTATCTCCCATGTTTCTCTTGCTTCATTGTATCCATGGCCATCTTCCCACCCTTGGGATTCTAATCCCATTGCATTCAGGACCTTATCCTTAATCTCATTCATGAGCAGGATATGATCGTAATAGAATTCCATAGACATCATCGGACCCAAGAGGTCTTGACCTAGCATAGTGACCTAGACCCTCTCATGTTTTGTAGGGAAAAAGTTTGGTAGATCTATAACCAATGGACTCAATCTCTTTTTCACTAATATGAGATTTATTCATCTAAGGATATTTCCCTTCAGCTTCATGTCATGATTAATTCACTTGTTTGAGGTGATGAAGACCCCATTTCATGATTGAGGCCTAATGACCTACATGTGATCATTGATTATTTTTGTAGATGCCTTTACATGAATTAAGTGCACCCTCTAGACATAAATATCACACCTATTCCATTTTAAGTGCTTCAACCAATTATCATGTGATTTCCCCACCTCTTTCTTGGAAATAGACTCTATATCAATAACCCCCTTGTGTCCATGTTGTGGGACACATGTACTCCAACTTGATGAGGCATCTCTATCATGTGGAGTCTTCCCATCCTCCTAGTCCACCCTTTAGAGTCTTAGATAAGCATGTTGATTTTAATCACCATTTATAGACTAGAGATCCATGGGATGCTTATCTTGAGCATTAGGACCCTTAGCTTGACCCTCATTTGATGGCACATGGTCAACATCATGGATACCTAGGTTACCATGACCACTTCCATGAGCATTCCACATCATCCCTTCATCCTCATAGGGAATGGTACCTTTCTCATGGTCATTCTCCACCTCGTGATAGGTATGATTTCCATCATCAGTGTCTCCCATACCAGGATCCACCTTAGCATCATCTCTTTCATGAATAGGGTTGTGATGAGGCCTATTGGCATAGGCAACATCATAACCACCATGAGCCTCTTCCTAAAGCTTATCACCAACATGTTATCAACCATGCCTATGAGTATCTCCATAGGTATCCTCTAGCCCCTTGGGTACATGTTATTCCCCTTCCTACTCTTATCACTAAACTTCCTAAGTTTAATAAGACTTGAGATGTCAATCCATGGAGCATATCAAAACATTTATGATGGTGTGTATATATTAGGAATAGGAAAAATTCATGATGTTGAATATCTTTACTCATTCCCTATGAGTTGAATCTCTCATTTGGTTTTAGAATCTACCTCCATATTCTCTCTCTAATTTCTAGCTCCTTTTAGATGACTTCCTCCAGTACTTTGATATCTCTAAACTATTTAACCTCAACATACAATCACTGATCTCCATGGCATAGGCCAAAGGTGAGTTGAACTTAGATTTTGTGCATAGGTGGTGCTCAATTATCTATACATGTAGAACAAGGTTCTTGGATGATCAGCTTTATGACATGTTCACATGAGCATTAAGGTAGGAGGTTCACCTTGAGGTCCTTAAGTGTGATCTCACCTCATATGATGAAGTTGTTAACAAGTGTTTGAAGATTGAAGTCTTTGAGGTGCATATGGGCATGTGCCCTATGTCAACCCAAAATTCATCCTCTTTGTGTGATCATAACTATAACACAATTGATGATGGTGTCACTAATTTTCCTCCCAAGAATAAAGATAATAAGGATAGCCATGAGGTAAATGATCTAAGTAAGAAGCCAATTAAAAATAAGGCTTCTGAATCAAGCACAATAAAACCATAGATGGTGTTTCCTTATGACCCTACCAAATTTTTCAATTTCCATCAAATGAAGGGCCATGATAATGCAAATTATGTTGCCCAAAATTCTGGTGCATAAACCTTGCCCCCACCTCAGAGTTATCCACTTGTAAAACCCAACCACAAATTGGATGTGTTCAAGGAGCCTCTATCTAACCATGACAAGGAGAAGAAAAAGAATAAAAATAATAAATCCAAGGCTAAGGCGCATCATTCCCCTTCTTGCTCTTCTACCTCTTGTGACTCCTCTTCCCAAGCTGACCCAAGAGGAAAATCCAAGTGTGAGAGTAGTAAGGTCATTACTACTATTGACATAGACTTTACTAGGTATGAGTGCTTTGTCAACATGCACTCAAGTTGAGTCACTAGTCCCATTAGAGAGACAAGTGGTGTTGGGCCTCCTACCCAACCCACAAGGGAAGGAACCCCAAAGTCAAATTTGAATTTTGGTGTAACATCCCTCCCTAGACTAGACAACATACTTAATCATAAAGGAGTTATAGGGCCTCTCATCTAGGATCTCCATTTGAGACCTTCTTTGCCTTTGCCTTGAATAAATGGGTCTCATATTTAATGAGATTAGTCTCTCTTATGAGGGCTTGTTGTGGGATGTTGTCAAAGTTTTGTTTAACTATGAATTTTTTTATCACCCTCATCCTCCCACATTATCTTTCAACCCTACCTCTTTGCCAAATGATTTGGTTCTTACAAAAATGGGATCACTTCACCCTCTACATTAAGACCTATGTCAATGATTGTCATGTCAAGAGATGCATCATTAATGAAGGAGCTGAGTTGAATATCATACCCTTGCATATGTTCAACAAGCTTGGGATTAGTCAAAAGAAGCTCTCTGATTCTCTCTATAATTGTGTCAGGTTTCAACAACAACATGATTGTGCTAGTGAGAAACATGAAGCTCTAGGTCTAGTTTAGACTCAAGAAATTTAGGATTGAGTTTTGTGTGTTAGACTTAGATCTCTCATACAATATGATTCTTGGTTATCCCTGGATCGCTACCATGAAATTTGTTATGTCAACCATGTTTTGTATGGTTCAATTCATACACAAAGGTGAGGTTCATACCATGAAGGCTAACCCAGATACCTAGGCATTTTTTAATGCAAAGATAAAACCCTTAGATGAGGCTTTGGATATCTCCTCATGGGGCTCTATAGACTCCCACATGCCCTCTACTTATAAGTCTCACTTTCTCAAGGATGAACATTGTGATCTAGATGAATATCGATCAATGTTCACTCCTTCAGAGTTTGGCATACATAGATCAACTCCCTCTCCAATTTTGTGATGCTAGGTTAGATCTTCCCTTCTTGGATACCTCTTTCAATATATTTCCCTAAATGTTGAACTTCCCCTCGTGTCATGCTTCTCCCATCAGAGTATTGTCTTTCTCAATGCATCTCCCACAGAGGCTACTAGAGAAACTAAGTCTGATATTGAGTGCTATTTCATTCATGTTATGGCATGAAATCTATTCAAGAAGATAAATTCATACATCAAGATCATGGGATCCTACCATAAGTATCACTATCCCCTTGACCGGTTAGGTTTGGAGATTTCTCTCTCTGATGGCCCAACCCCTAGCATCCCCATAGTGCATGCCATGATGGTTGAGCTCAAAGAGTTAGACAAATCACTCCAACCCATGCATGACTATTTTGATGAAGGAAATGCTATGGATTTTGAAGGATTTTTATATGTCAACCTTGGTACCTTTACAAAACTAAAGATCATCAAGATCAATGCTAGCCTTGATCTAGAGGAATGAGATATCTTGATCACCCTTTTGTGAGAATTTTTAGATGTATTTAGTTTGGAATACATTGATATGAAGGGCATAAAACCTAAATTCATTATCCATAGCCTCTTTATGGATGATGGGGCCCATCTCATTCACCAAAATCAATGACCAATGATGGTCAAAGTTTCCTAGCTAGTCAAGGATGAGATCAAAAATCTCATCTGAGTTGGTTTCATCACCACCATTGACTATCTATAATGGGTTACCAACATCATCCCTATTCTCAAGAAGAACAAAGTGATTTACATTTGCATCAACTTTTGATATCTCAATTTGGTTTGTTTAAAGGATAATTTCCCCACTCCTTTGATCAACCAAATTGTGGACTCTACCACTAGTTTCAAGATCATGTCCCTCATGGATGGATTCTTGGGGTAAAACTAAATCTAAATTAAACCTAAAGACTAGAATAATATGACATTCACTACCTCATGGGGTACCTTATGTTATGTCATCATACCTTTTGGTTTGAATAATTCTAGGGCCACATATCAGTGTGCCATGACCCACATTTTTTATGACCTCATCCACAAGATTGTGGAGTGTTATGTCTATGACCTCCTCAGAAAAACTTGAAATTAGGATGAGCATGTGTGAGAAACCAAGATCATATTTTAGTGTCTCAGGGAGTATCACATCAGCCTTAACCCCAAGAAGTGCATTTTTGGCATCTTTGTTAGAAAGCTTCTTGACTTCCTCATTTTAAAATGAGGCATTGAGGTAGATCCTGAGAAGATCAAAGTGATCCTTGAGATGCCTCCCCCATACAATATCATTCAATTACAATCCCTTCCTTAGAATAATCAACTTCTTTAGACATTTCCTCAAGAAGTATGCACATAAATCCATACCCCTCACACATATCTTACGTAAAATCCCCCCATTCTTGTGGCTCTTGAAGTCTAGGTGGATTTTGAGGAATTGAAGCACATGCTTCATAACCCTCCCATCCTAATGACACCCATCAATGGTCATGATTTCATCTTATACACCTTTGGTACTAATATTTCCATTAGGGGCATGTTGTGTCAAAAGGATGACATAGGTAGAGAGCTATTTAATACATCTCTTGCACACTAGTTGGCCTTGATCTCAACTACTCTACTATCAAGAGGTAATGCCTCTCCCTCATCTTTGCAATGAAGAAGTTGTGAAATTACATTTTGGGCCAAACCACTAATGTGATTGTCAAATCTAACCCACTCCACTATTTTCTTAGTAAGACACATCTTGTTGGTCAAACTACAATGTGGATCATGCTTCTTCAAGAGTTTGACCTCTGCATTATTAACAAAAAGTCCACTAAGGGTTTAATTGTAGCCAAGTAATTCATTGAATGCCTGCTACATAATCCTAGCATAGAATTGGTTGATGATGCCTTCCTTAATGAGATGATCTATTCAATCAATTAGATTGAGGTCTTTGAGTGTGATTGGTATCAAAACATTGTTTTATACCTTGAGACTCAATCTTATCCCATCAATGCCCCTTCATAGGAATGCTATCAGATCCACAAGATTGTCACTCACTATGTCATCATAGGTGGTGTCTTGTCTAAGATAGGTCTAGATGGCATGTTGATGCAATTCCTAGCCCCAAAATACATGTCTCTCACATTAGAGGAGTCTCACAAGAGTGTTTTTGGTGGCCACCTAAGAGGGCAAGCCACTACTCAACATATTATCAGGATGGGTTACTATTGGCCCACTCTTATTAATAATGTCATCTAATATGCCAAGAAATACAAGATGTGCCAAGTCACTGGGGATGTTATTAATGCCCCTTCAAGAATCTTAAATTCTATTTTAGTCCCTTGGCATTTCTTAATTTGGGCTCTCAACTTCATCGATGAGTTTAAACCCACCTCTTCTAATGGCCACTGCTAGTTCATCGTAGTCACTAATTATTTCATGAAGTGGGTTCAGGTTATTCCCCTTAGCAATATATGTGGAAAGACCATGGCCAATTTTGTCCTAAACCAACTTATTTTTAGGTTGGGGTCCCCATAATGATCATGGTCAATAATGTCCTAGGTTTTCAAAGCCCTAAAATGTGTGAGCTTGCTAAATGCTTTGGCTTCAATCTCTATTTCTCCTCCACCCATTACCCCTAAGGAAATGGGCAAGCTGAATCTTCAAATAAGACTTTGAAGAAGATGCTTCTCTATATTTTTTACCAATCCAAGCATGACTAGCACCTCATGCTTTATCCTACCCTTTGGGCCTATTGTATTAGCTTCATATGACCATGGGGGAAACCCCATATGTGTTCGTATATGGGTCTGAGGTTGTTCTCCCTTTAGAGTTCTTGATCCCTTCATTTTAGGTTAAGAAATTTGGATCCTTATTTGATGAGGAAGAATGTATCACTCACCTCTTCAAGCTTGAGCAATTAGATGAGTGTCACATTGATGCTCTTGATCACAACCATGCTTACCAACACTATCAAAACCACCAATTTGATAAATTGGTGGGCTTGCATCCATTTAAGGTAGGTGATATGATATTCATATTTAATAAGGAAAACTATAAGAAGGGAAAACTTGTGGACAAGTGGTTTGGCCCCTTCATTATGACTACCTCATTGTAGAATGGGGCCTATTATCTCTTGAATCTCAAAGGTGAGCCCTTGTAATACTTTATCAATGGGTTCTGCCTCAAGACATTTCACATCTAGGGCCTATGTGGCCCTCTAGTAAAGTTGCCTCTAGTGGTAAGGCAAACCTTTCCCCTCTTCTTGCACCACTAACCTCTGTATCACTTGTATATGTGTGTGTACATGGGTTTTTTATTATCATTTCCTACTATCTAATAAAATGTATCTAATAGTCTATATCAGATGAATCATACACATCACACACAAAATCATATACACATGTGTTAATAATGAGAAATAACTATATATATCACAAAAAATACATGTTTTTTTCCTCTAGGTACATCACATGGCTTTCTCTAAGCTTGGTCTTATAGTCCCCAAAACTACCATATGTGTGGCTACATATACAATACCATCCCAGTCAACCTATGATTGAGATCTATTTATGGTAACCCTACTCTAGGTGGATATCTCAATCTCTACCTCTCGACTAGTTGAGCCATGGTCTCCTCTAAAGTAGTCAGCTAGTCTACCCTCTCTCCAGGTGCCTCCATTCCTCTAACCTACTCTTAGGCTAGCTCAACCCATAGTTGATCAATCTCAGCCTCCACTCTATCTATCTATGCCTCAGCCCATACTATAGTTATCTCTATCATGCCATGACTACCTTATGTCATGATAAATCTACCTCTAGTCATGGTATTTAGTGTTGTGCTTTCACTAGCTTGAGTGATGCTCATGCATCTACCTACTAGAAGTGAGTATGTAACTTTTACCCCATTGGTAGATGTGGCACCCTCTCTATGAGGGGTGCTACCACCACATCAAGTAATAGCTCCCTCAATATTAGGTCCACCTAGGGCCTAGTCTAGCTAGGTTGGTCTCTTTCACACACACACAAAGTAAATATGTTAGTCACATATTGGCTCTTGCTAAAAGATGAGTACTAAATATAAGTGTTATCTAGAAAATACACTTTTCTTACTTGGTCATGTCAATGGCCTTTATGTCCCTCTAATAGGTCATGTTCCTCTTGGTCATGGTGGCCCTCATCATGGTTACCTCTCTCTACCATTAGCTCTCTCACTCTATCTTAATTTCTCTATTTGCTCAACACTAACTAGCTTTGGTTGTGCTCATCTCTCTTGTGATACCATAGCCTATCTCCCTAGACATTGATATGGCCCCTATGGACCTTAGAACCCCTCTTATCCCACATGGATCTTCACTCCAATGTCTTCTATCCATACCATGACTTTGTATGGATCTCAGACATAGCTATCTACTACATCTTGATTTAAGGTAGTTCATACAAGCCCATCCCTATCTACAAATTTTGTGGCCCATATAACACCCTCCTTTATTGAAAGATATGGCTCACTACCCCATGGTGTCCTCGGTCATGTCAATGGGATTCTCTTGTAAGCCCAAGATAGAAGTAAGCTAGGTTGTGTTAATCCTCTTACCTAGCTTACTTCTATCCAATTATTAGTATAGTCTTCCCAAATGTACAAGCCTTAGGCATACCTATATCCCCCCTCTATTTACTATATACTCCTATCCAATATAGCGGTAACCTCCCATACTCTGGATGGTGTAGAGCCTCCTGAGCATAATGCCTACTATCACTGTCCATAGTGGTGTAACCCCTAGCGATAGTTATGTGATCTGTACTCTATGGTTGTTCTATTCTCGGCAAGGTCCCACTAGATAGATCTCAGTTATGGCTGTGTCTTGTACCTATGGAATCTCTATATCCCTCCCTATAGGCTTTACCCTATAGAGTTGGTAGACTTTATTAATGCTCAAAATAGCCTCTAGCTCGAGCCCCATTTATCAAGTACCCATATGGTCACCAATGTGTTTACTACATCCCTAGAGTAATATAGTGAAGGCATGTGTACCAGTCTCCATAGTCTTACATTCCATAACTGCTCTATAAGTAGAGCATCAACCTCCTTGGCCAACCATGATGGAACTCTCTCTCAGTTGGTCACCTCACAAGGTCTCTCTATATTGGCCACTCACTCACCTGTGACAACTCTCCCTATGTAGTACATTGACTCCTCTATTCATTTGTAAAAATAAAAAATAAGAAAATGGATCAGTCATACTAGCTATCAAATAGATAAATCAAGTTGATGACAAGTGTTTATAACTATTTATCTTTTTCCCCTCTTGTTAGCCTATCTTGAGCCTTTTTATGCTCTTTAAGGCCTATTTCAGGGCCTTTATGGCCCAGGCCATGACTTTATGGGAAAATTCATAGCATGGAAGTGGCCCAGGTGATAACACCTATGGCTTAGTAGTGACCCAAACTATAGGTTTACCCAGCTAGGCTATAATCTAGGGCATGGCCCTTGAGGAAGCCCTAAGGCTCCCTATTTCTCCCTCCTAAGACCTACATTATGTATCCCATTAAACTTGGATGGTTTCCCTTAGACTCTCAGTCATTTGATTAGTTGGTCCACTTGTTTCATACACTAACTCATTTGGATTTAGTCAAAATGGCCTTTGGACCTCCCAAACCCCACAACTAAAAAAATTAACAAAATTTTGATCAGAAGACTTACCCAGACCATCTTGTGCACCTTTAGTGTACTCTTCACATCCTCATTTGCTTCACTTGGGCTTTGGTGGCTGGTGGGTTATCCTTAGGGTATCTCAAAGTGAAAATGAGTGTAAAAATGATTCATTTTTTACCTTTTTCCTCTTTTTAGCTCTTTTTATTGATTTTTGTGGGCCCTTTTTTAGTTTGTTACCCTCTGTTGCATTCTAGACCATGAAACCTCCATCTTAGGGGTTTTGGCCCAATTTAAGCATAATAATAGCCTTCATTTTTTAATTTGATGCTTTTTTGGGCTTGTTATATCCCCTTTTTAATCCCCTAGACCTTTTTTGGATCCCCATTGACCTCTCAGGTTGGTGCCCCATCTTATGGGCACCCATGGATAGAAATTTCTTGTCATGCTTCTTTTAGTTATTTCTTTCTCTACATTTCTACAATTGATCCATTCTAACTCCCATTTCTTCTTTTTTGTCATGGTTATAGGTGAGGTCATTAGCTAGTTATGATAGTTTGATACTTGCTTTGGTCTTGATAACTAGTCTTCATCTTCTATGAACTTCCTCCCACTTTCCCTAATCACCTCTTACCACTATCGATGTTGATCAACCACTTTAATTATGACTTAGTTTTGTTATCCATTTCCCTTATGTAGCTCACTTACCTTACCTCATTTTGAGATCATCCTTTTTCAACCATTAGTCCTACATCCTTAAACCTCATCATGGTACACCTCTCAATGGTGGATAGTGGTAGTCAGGGAAACCCAGGACCTACTACTATGGTTTGGGTCATTGATGATCTATGGGGCCATGAACTTGTTGTTGTTGGTTTCTTCCTTACTAGTGAGATGAATAATGTGACCCAATATCATGTAATCATTAGTGCCTTGACCGATGCCTATTTTTTGTTTGTTATTTATAGTTGTTCTCTAACTCACTCTTAGTAGTGTCTCAACTCACTAGTGCCCATCCTCATATCTAATTTTCTCCCCCTCTTTGATATGGCACATGATTTTCTCTCCTCCTTCAAGGAAGTCTAAGTCAACCATATCCCTTGTAGGGAGAATACTAAGGCTGACACCCTAGTGAATTTCATTCTAGATTGTATGATTTTATTTGATATCACTTATGTCCCTTCTTTGTAGGAGTAGGAGTTGGAGCTAGAGTTGGATTTGGATTACATGGCATTTACACTCTCACCCATGGATCACATCATCAACTTCTACCACCATCCTTATATGGTAAGTGCAGGTAATGTTCTCTTTTATCTTTTTAGTCCTTGTTTTCCTTTGCTTTTATATGGATTCTACGTACTATATATCACTCCTTTTTTATTTGAACACCGATTGCTTGTACCTTAGGGGCATATGTAGTCATACTTCTCATGACCCTACTCCTCCCTATTACACATCAAATCATGTGTAAACTATCAACCTTAGTTATCCTACTTCAAGACATTTTCCACTTGCATGGACTCTTTATGCATCATTTATCCATCCCCTAGACATCCTTGGCACCTTACTTCCCTTTTGCACACTAATGGGCCCCCCAGACACCTCATAGGGAACTTTTAGAGACTTATTAACCACCTAGGGTGGGATTTTGACCCAAGATATGGTTTAGGGAATAAACACATGGCCTAGTCCACATGTTTCCCTCAAAAAATCCATGTCCTAGTCCATAGTCTGGGTAGAACACATAAAAAAGGGGCTAGTTTAGTCCCAACAACTAGAAATAGGCAATTTTTGGCCTTTGTTGGATTAGGGTTGCCTTATATGATGGTTCATCATTAATTTTATTCTCTCTCCTAAATTTTTTCTCTAATATTATCTCTTGATCATCACTCTCAAATCTTTGGTTCCTTCTTGAATCTCACCTAATTCATTCTTGGCATACTTAGCTTTCATTCTGATAGGAGATACCCTATTACTCTATAGTTTATTTTGGTGATTCACATTGCTATCTATAGTGTTCTTAAAGATTTATGGTTACTCCTAGCTTCCCAAAGACTCCATTTCACCTATTATTTTTCTCTGTGTATTGGCTCTCTCATAGTTTGTAGCTTCTCCTTCACCTCCTCCACTAATTTTGGCTCCTGGTTTGGACTCAGCTCACACACAACTTGATCCTCCTCCTTCATTGCTTCCTACTTGGATAATCAGTTGGTAAAAATTCTACACAATAATTTTGAGTTTGATATGAGTTCACTTTGATATGCAAAGTGAAATTTCTATTTGTTTATAGTAGTGTGTATGCTAGGTTTTGATTGTTTTAGTGATTTAGCTTATTTAGGGCATTATCTAGGATAGTTTCTAAAGTTTTCACATTTGTATATGGTTAAGAATATACTTAATTGCTTAAAAATATCTTATATTACATATCATTATTGCTTTATAAACTCTTTATATTTGCATAAATAATCTCCTCTTTTGTTAAACCAAAAATTTACATTATTAGGAAATAATAGTGTTAAGAATAAAGAATTAACTTAGGCTTATATTAGGCATTCTCTTCCACCCTTGCTTAAAAATGTCTTTTCTTTCTAAAATGTCTTTAATTTGGCCTAAAAGTGCCTTATCTTCTAATTTTATGCATCATTTTATATCTCTCTTTATTTAGTAATGTCATTTTCATAATTTATATACAAGTATATTTCTAGTTTTAGTTGTTCACTTCATTGTGGTTATACCCATTAGAGATACCTAGATCCTTTGTGTGTTTGATCATGCTATCCTTAACCTAGTTTATGAGTCTTTATATAACTTGGCATAAGCTAGTAAAATGGATAACCTCTATAGATCTCTAGTATCCCATAAAATCCCTAAGCCTTATAACCTCCTAGGTGTTTATTTAAGTACCTTGTGTACCCCCTACCAAACACTAGTGGTTTTATTTAGATTCCTAGAGCTACATAATGTGAAGTAGGAATTTGACTAAGAAAAAGATATTAGTATGGTGTTAGTGAATGAAACCAAATTAAAAAGACACTAAGCTAACATCTTCATGCCTAGTTACTAGGGTTAGCTTAGTAACAAAAAAATGATAAACATAACTAAAAATTAAGAAAAAATAAGAATTCCTTCACCTTCCTTGGATGCTCCAAATGCCTTTGTAGTAGTGGCTTGCTCGGTTTGTGCTCATGAAGTCTTCATCAAAGGAGGCTTGGCTACCTCCATCTCTCCTTGGTACCTTTGGCTTGTGGCTTGTCTTGGATTAGAATCAATTTGGCATGGTAACCATAATTTCTTCTTGAAGATATTTGTGCATTATAACTTTGCACCAAAATAGCTTAAAAATGATGTTCATGGCCTCTCTATTTATAGATTTTGAAAAATGGCTAGAACCAACCTAAACCGTCCATCTCAGGATTGAGATGTGTGGCTAAGAATTAATCCAATTATGTAATTAAAATTAATAAATAAGGCCATAAATATTTGGGATAGAGGATAAATTAAGAGTCATGGAGGGATTTTATGAGGCATCGGAGGCATGAATCCTGATATTTGTGACATTTATGGCCTAGGGATGTCTTCCCAAGAAATGAGGTCACCTAATGATGTAGATATTCAATATTCATTTCCAAAACAAATTATTCAACAAGTTTCTATGGAATTATTGATTAGTCTCTAATTTATTTTAATTAGATATTAAGCATGATTAAGCACTTTGTGCACAAATTCCTCAAATTGATCAAAATGCCTTGTTATTGGCTCAAAATTTGACTAGACTGGAATTAGAAGTCAATGTCAGATGTGTTGGAACAATTATCCCATTTAGGATGTTACCAATAGTAAACAACAAAGGCACATGTCTTGTGCAAGAGATTTGATAAGAAATAGCAATCTAGAGTACCTAGGTACAAAATTGGCATTTTGACTCAATGATCTGATCAAATTTAGCTAGCCCATAAATTGCATTGCCCCAATTAATGATATTTTGGCTAAAATAAGGACTTGAATATATAAATTTCAAATCATTTAATTCATTTGCACTTTAGGTGGAAATTGGTTAAAATCTTATTTGAAGGTTATAGGTGGCTAGATTTAGGTGTCTACACATAACCTTCCATGTTAGTAGAGATACTAGGCATGGAGGTTAAGTAAATAAAAGAAGAAGATGTCATAGTATGAAAAGGGGTCAAAAGAGAAGGAAGAGTTTGAGAGGTGAAGAAGTTATTACACCCAAATCTGTGTGAGACTGTAGGGGAAGGTGAATAGGGTTCTTTTATTTGACCACTTATCATAAGGTGATAAATAGTATAGGGGTCTTTTCCTTGATATTGAGGAAATTCATTAATGAAGAAAATCATTTTTGGAGTATACTCTAATTCAAGATGATCTTCTAAGTAAAAAAGAGAGTTACGAACTGAAGATGTATGAGGAGGGGTCCCATAGTTTGTAGTGTGAGTGGACACATGTACATTACTTTTGTCTAGAGTAGGATCCACAAGTTGTCTATGGGAAAACCTATTGGGTTTGGTAAAGATCATAATATATATTGATTTTAATTGTGTTTTATCCTCAAATAGGAAGTTCATGATGAGAGATAAAGGTTAAAAAGGAAAAATATGATGCAAAGACAAAGTGAGAAAATATGATACAAAGTCATGTAGGTCGATTATGTGTTGTAACCTAAAAGGCAGAGAAGAATACAAAGTCATATAGTTTAACTCTATATTGAATACATGGGAATAAAACAAGTTGATAATGATACATATTCATTCAACTTGACTATGTACTATAGGATAGAGAACTAAAAATGGATAAATAAGAAGACATAGTTATACAAGTTGACTATGTACTACTGGTAGGAGGAAAAACATAATATGTTACAGACTATATCGACTATAACAACAATATTATAAAATAGGGGATATTTTTGCAAGATAAGTGAAGTAATAATTAATGTAAACACATAAACAATTAGATCAATGTGTGTGATCTAATTGAGGCACACAACACAAAACCTTGCACCATCTCTAGCTAATGCAAGTTTTTGCAATATAACAACCAATGATCAGAGAGCAAGCAATCAATTGAAAATTAAATGTTAAATAAGTGGTCATCTTAAGTGTTATTATATTATTAAAAAAATTTATTTAAATGTGATAGGAGAGTTAGCTAAAATAGGGAACTAAAAAGGCAATTTATGGATGGTTTTAGGATGTTTGGGCTAAAACTGATCTATGTTGGCAATTATACTAGCTTGGTATTGGGCCTACCCCCTCACTTCATAATCTTGTAGTAATAAGAGTGTTGGGTAATTTTAAAATATATTCCATTAGCCACATATTAATACTTGGCTATAAAACCAAGTTAGTTTTCCCCTTGGTGATGAAATCTAAGCAAGTAGGCCTTGGGAAGACAAATGTTTAAATGTGTTTTGAATGTTATTTGATTTGGTAGTGTTTGTAAAAGAGCAAAATAGTGTAAATAGAATGATAATTTTAAAAATCACCTATTTAGATTATCTAAATTACTCTAAGCATGAAAAATAACTAAAAATGAAATGTGAATTAATTACTAGAAAATGGTTGTTAATTACTAGATTAAGAATAAAACAGAGTCAATTCAAGTGACATTATATACAAATAGTACATAAAAGAGTCAATTGGTCACTACTATTTTGTAGAAGTAAGGTCTCTAAGAATAGATTCAAACATGTACACTATCAGGATCCTACTACCCACTAAGGGCACACTTGATTACCTTTGTATTAGCAACTAAACACGAAATTTAACTAGAATGAATAAGTAACTAGAAATATGAAACAACACAAGATATGAGAGACAATACCCAATTGTATTAATACTCATTTAGAAGAAAATACAATAAAGAAGATGCCACACTTCTTCTTCCCACACCTCTAGAGCTCCCACACTTCTAGGGTTCACCTATAATTCTCCTTCAACAGTTCACTCTCTCATCACGGTCACAACAATCAACTCTAATACAAAGTTATTGTTCACCTCCACCAGTCAGTAACAATGCTGCCAGTACACCAAGTACACAACCATACTCCAAGTAGATCTTCCCTTCTCTTGCTGCCACCTGCAAGTCAACATACCTTACTTACCATGTAGATATCTCTACACCCTAAAGAACCCTTGTCCTTGCCTCACCAAGTCCTCATGATTCTTCAACCAGTACCTCAGTGGATCTCCTAGTAGAACTTGCACAACCTACAACTCTCCCTGATCATACACACTCAGCACCCCTTTGGAACTAGGAGGAGCTACTCTTGCTCTTTCTTCAAGCACACTGGCTTTCTAGCACACTTTTACAATATAGCCCATGAGTCTATTATATAGATCTCATGCATACAATAATTAGACTTTCTTAATTACAATAATTAGACTCGCAACTCAAGACCAAAAATAATCTTTACATGCAAATTGCCTTCCAAAAATAGACCAGTCCGAAACCCACATGCAAACTGCATGCACACATACGTTGCTGATGTCAGCTCCTTTTTGACCGATGTCAGTCACCTTATAACTGACATCGGTTGCTTCTACACTGTAATATGACCGACATCAATTGATCAGACCGACATCAGTTGCCCTGCAATGTGTTCTACAACTCAGCAACCTCCCAGCAACCTTCTTCCCTATTTGCATCAGTGAAGCTTTTAGCTCCACAACCTAACAATCTCCCACTTAGAGATAAACAACTGCACTATACCTATACCTATACACCATCTAATATGTTTCATGGCTTGTATCCCTCTTCAAGATCAATCTTGAAGACCAACCACCACACAACCTGTGGTTCACCTCCTGTCATCTAGGTAACCTACCACATTCAAACCTACAACTCAATGTAGTGAAGACCTTGACCCTACGTAGCATGAATCCCTAGTGCTAGTCCCTCTCAAATACTTGAGAATCCACTAAACTACCCTTTAGTGCTCCTTCCATGAATTGGCTCCAAACTCTCTAATAGCTCCCACTACTCGAGAAAACTCAAGTCTACACTTGACCTCATGTGATTTCAAACACTGTTCTAAGCTCAGCTTGAAATGTCCAGCCCTTGGTGTGATTACTAGTTCTGCATCCTGCGTATTGAACCCCACCAACACCTTCTTCACATCAGCTCCCACTAGAGACAAAATCAACCTGTGATCTTCCATGTCTCTTATGCCAAAGAATTTTTTTGCTCCCAAATTCTTCATGACATACCTCTGAACTAACTTTACCTTTAAATCAAAAACTCCCTGCATGTGTGAACCTGCAACAAGGAACCACACCACATATAGTAATAGGATAATGTTGCAACCATTATCCAACTTGGTAAAGAAAACACAATGGTTACAATGACCTTGACCAAAGCTATGCTTAGTCATACACCTGTCAAACCTGTACCACTATCCTGTAGCTTCCACAAGACCATATACCATGGCCTTCTATCTCACGTGTCCATCCACTCTCTTCTCTAACCTGGGAGTCCATTCCTCTATCAGAGCTTATATCCCAGCTGACAACTCTACCAAATCTCCCACTTGGTTCTCTTCTAAAGAATTCATGCCATGCTCCCACTATTTCTTGGATTCTACCTGCATTGCCTCTTCACATCTTCCTGGTTCTTGACCATCAGTAAGCAACAAGTAATATAAAGAAGGTGAATAATGAGTATGAGGCTCACTTACACTTTTAGTCCTCCACATGGGCATTTAAGATTCCTTGACAGCTTGATGTCTGCCCAACATCTATTCTAGTGACCAATCTTAGCCATCTCCTAATCTACACCCGACCGACGTTAGTTCCCTAGGACTGACCCTTACTACCGACGTCAGTTCTCCATGATCGAAGCTGGTGTCCCTATTGCCAATGTTGGTTCTTATCTGACCAATGTCAGTCTTCACCTGCCCGACACTACTGACTCTACTGATCTACACATGACCGACATCGATCCTTATCTATTTGACATTGGTTCCTCCTGATCGACGTCGGTACCTGTGTTTGCCTGTGAGTGATGACTTTTTACCCATGAGCTCCTTTTCAATCAAAACCCTATCTAAATTAACATAGCCCTGCTCAGAATAATTCAGTCCCCTCAGCTGATCTCTATCCGTCATCTCCTCCATGAACACTAAGGCTTTCTAGTTCTTAAGTTTATCAAAGACATCTGTCTTCCACTTTAGAACATGCATTCCCTTCTTACATATGTGACCAAGCCTACAAACCCACATCTCTGCAATAGAAGGTGAATTAGTAATATAAGTAGATAGATAAAGGATACCTACTTTCTTACCACCGTCTAATTTAAGTGCATCCGCTGTGAGAGTTACTATGCATCTCTCATCACCCAACTTTCCTAAAAAAATTGGAATCATCTCCAAGACTGGTACCTACATGACCTCCTTCAACACCTGTGTGTTATCTATCTGCAATTTTAGCTTCACTTCCCCTTTACCAACCATGTGATAAGGCTCACCAACCCCTAAATAAATCTCTCCAAAGTCTCCCTAGACATACCCATGAAAAGATGTTCTATTTCGGGCTGCATGGAAAGAGGCAACAAAATCTATAGACCAAGATTCTACTTTATCCAGAGTAACCTGTGCAACAACACCTACAACATCTGCTTCTACACGTTGATCTTCTACTGACCAACAATCTTCCTTTACCTACTCTTTCTTTCCATCAATTTGACCATTCATGCTATTCAATTTCTCCATTCATAGCTTACTTTCTTCTACCATTGCTATACTCCCACTCAATCAGAAACCCCTGAGAATGACCTATAATCAAACAATAACCTGCTCCCTATAACCATAGCTCTGATACCAACTGTCAGGATCCTACTGCCCACTAAGGGCACACTTGATTACCTTTGTATTAGCAACTAAACATAGAATTTAACCAAAATGAATAAGTAACTAGAAATATGAAACAACACAAGATATGAGAGACAATACCCAATTGTATTAATACTCATTCAGAAGAAAATACAATAAAGAAGATGCCACACTTCTTCCCACACCTCTAGAGCTCCCACACTTCTAGGGTTCACCTATAATTCTCCTTCAATAGTTCACTCTCTCATCATGGTCACAACAATCAACTCTAATACAAAGTTATTGTTCACCTCCACCAGTCAGTAACAACGCTACCAGTACACCAAGTACACAACCATACTCCAAGTAGATCTTCCCTTCTCTTGCTGCCACCTGCAAGTCAACAAACCTTACCATGTAGATATCTCTACACCCTGAAGAACCCTTGTCCTTGCCTCACCAAGTCCTCATGATTCTTCAACCAGTACCCTGATGGATCTCCTAGTAAAACTTGCACAACCTACAACTCTCCCTGATCATACACACTCAGCACCCCTTTGGAACTGGGAGGAGCTACTCTTGCTCTCTCTTCAAGCACACTAGATTTCTAGCACACTTTTACAATACAGCCCATGAGTCTATTATATAGATCTCATGCATACAATAATTAGACTTTCTTAATTACAATAATTATACTTGCAACTCAAGACCAAAAATAGTCTTTACATGCAAACTATCTGTCCAAAAATAGACCAGTCTGAAACCCGCATGCAAACTACATGCACACACATGTTGTTGATGTCAGCTCCTTTTTGACCGATGTCAGCCGACTTATAACTTACATCGATTGCTTCTGCACTGTAGTATGACTAATGTCGATTAATCAGACTGATGTTGATTGCCCTACAACTTGTTCTATAACTCAGCAACCTCCCAGCAACCTCCTTTCCTATTTGCATCAGTGAAGCTTTTAGCTCCACAACCTAACAATCTCCCACTTGGAGATAAATAGTTGCACTGTACCTATACCTATACACCATCTAATCTATTTCCTAGCTTGTATCCCTCTTTAAGATCAATCATGAAGACCAACTACCACACAACCTATGGTGCACCTCCTGTCATCCAAGTAACGTGCCACATCTGAACCTACAACTACATGTAGTGAAGACCTTGACCCTGCATAGCATGAATCCCTGCTACTGGTCCCTCTCAAATACTTGAGAATCCACTAAACTACCCTCCAGTGCTCTGTCCATGAATTGGCTCCAAACTCTCTGAGAACTCCCACTACTTGGGAAAATGTAGGTCTACACTCGACCTCATGTGATTTCAAACACTGTTCTAAGCTCAACTTGAACTATCCAGCCCTTATTGTGCTTACTAGTTATGCATCCTACGTATTGAACCTTGCCAACACCTTCTTCACATCAGCTCCCACTAGAGACAAAATCAACATGTGATCTTCCATGTCTCTTATGCCAAAGACTTTTACTGCTCCCAAATTCTTCATGACATACCTCTGAACTAACTTTACCTTTAGATCAGATACTCCCTACATGTGTGAACCTGTAACAAGCAACCACACAACATATAGTAATAGGATAATGTTGTGACCTTTATCCAACTTGGTAAAGAAAACACAATGCTTATAATGACCTTGACCAAAGCATTGCTTAGTCATACACCTGTCAAATCTATACCACTGTCTTGCAGCTTCCATAAGACCATATACCCTGGCATTCTATCTCACATGTCCATCCACTCTCTTCTCTAACCTGGGAATCCATTCCTCTATCAGTGCTTTTATCCTGGCTGACAACTCTACCAAATCTCTCGCTTGTTTCTCTTCTAAAAAATTCATGCCATGCCCCACTATTTCTTGGATTTTACCTGCATTGCCTCTTCACATCTTCTTGGTTCTTTACCATCAGTAAGCAAGAAGTAATATAAAGAAGGTGAACAACAAATATGAGGCTCACTTACAATTTCAGTCCTCCACATGGGCATTTGAGACTCCTTGGTAGCTTGTTGTCTGCCCAACATCTGTTCTAGTGATTGATCTTGGCCATCTCCCAATCTACACCTGACTGACGTTGATTCCTTATGACTGACCCTTATTGCCAACGTCGGTTCTCCATGACCAACACCAGTGTCCATGTTACTGACGTTGGTTCCTATCTAACCGACGTCAATCTTCACCTACCTGACACCACCGACTCTGTTGATCTGCACATGAATGATGTCAGTGCTTGCCTATTTGATGTAGGTTCCTCTTGATCGATGCCGATACCTGTGTTCACCTGTGAGTGATGAATTTTTACGTACAAGCTCCTTTTGGATCAAAAATCTATCTAAATTAACATAGCCCTGCTCAAAATAATTCAGTCCCCTCAGCTGATCTCTGTCAGTCATCTCCTCCATGAACACCAAGGCTTTCTAGTTCTTAAGTTTATCAAAGACATTTGTCTTTCACTTCAGAACATGCATTCCCTTCTTACATATGTGACCAAGCCTACAAACCCACATCATTGCAATAGAAGGTGAATCAGTAATATAAGTAGATAGATAAAGGATACCTACTTTCTTACCACCATCTAATTCAAGTGCATCCACTATGAGAGTTACTGTGCATCTCTCATCACCCAACTTTTCTAAATAAATTAGACTCATCTCCATTACTGGTACCTACATGACCTCCTTCAACACCCGTGTGTTATCTATCTGCAATTTTAGCTTCACTTTCCCTTTGCCAACCATGTGATAAGGCTCACCAACCCCTAAATAAATCTCTCCAAAGTCTCCCTGGACATACCCATGAAAAGATGTTCTATTTCAGGCTGCATGGAAAGAGGCAACATAATCTATAGACCAAGATTCTACTTTATCCAAAGCAACCTATGTAACAACACCTGCAACATCTACTTCTACATGCTGATCTTCTACCGACCAACAATCTTCCTTTACCTGCTCTTTCTTTCTATCAATCTAACCATTCGTGCTATTCATTTTATCCATTCTTAGCTTACTTTCTTCTACCATTTCTATACTCCCACTCAATCAAAAACCCCTAAGAATGATCTGTAATCAAACAATAACCTACTCCCTGCAACCTTAGCTCTGATACCAACTGTCAGGATCCTACTGCCCACTAAGGGCACACTTAATTACCTTTGTACTAGCAACTAAACACAGAATTTAACCAGAATGAATAAGTAACTAGAAATATGAAACAACACAGGATATGAGAGACAATACCCAATTGTATTAATACTCATTCAAAATAAAATACAATAAAGAAGATGCCACACTTCTTCTTCCCACACTTCTAGGGTTCACCTGTAATTCTCCTTCAACAGTTCATTCTCTCATCACGATCACAACAATCAACTCCAATACAGAATTATTGTTCACCTCCACCATTTAGTAACAACGCTGCCAGTACACCAAGTACACAACCATACTCCAAGTAGATCTTTCCTTCTCTTGCTGCCACCTACAAGTCAACAAACCTTACTTATCATGTAGATATCTCTACACCCTGAAGAACCCTTGTCCTTGCCTCACCAAGTCCTCATGATTCTTCAACCAGTACCCTGGTGGATCTCCTAGTAGAAATTGCACAACCTACAACTCTCCCTGATCATACACACTCAGCACCCCTTTGGAACTAGGAGGAGCTACTCTTGCTCTCTCTTCAAGCACACTAGTTTTCTAGCACACTTTTACAATACAGCCCATGAGTCTATTATATAGATCTCATGCATATAATAATTAGACTTTCTTAATTACAATAATTAGACTCATAAATCAAGACCAAAAATAGTCTTTACATGTAAACTGCCTGTCCAAAAATAGACCAGTCCAGAACTCGCATGCAAACTGCATGCACACACAGGTTGCCGATGTCAGCTCCTTTCTGACTGATGTTGACTAACTTATAACCAACGTCAATTGCTTTTGCACTGTAATATGACCGACGTCAGTTGATCAAATTGATGTCGATTGCCTTGTAACTTGTTATGTAACTCAGCAACCTCCCAGTAACCTCCTTCCCTGTTTGCATCAGTGAAGCTTTTAGCTCCACAACCTAACAATCTCCCACTTGGAGATAAATAGTTGCACTATACCTATACCTGTACACTTTCTAGTCTATTTCCTGGCTTGTATCCCTCTTCAAGATCAATCCTAAAGACCAACCACCACACAACTTGTGGTGCACCTACTGTCATCCAAGTAACCTGCCACATCCGAACCTACAACTCCATGTAGTGAAGGCCTTGACCCTGCATAGCATGAATCCCTACTACTGGTCCCTCTCAAATACTTGAGAATCCACTAAACTACCCTCTAGTTCTCCTTCCATGAATTAGCTCTAAACTCTCTAACAACTCCCACTGCTTGGGAAAACTCAGGTCTACACTCAACCTCATGTGATTTTGAACACTATTTTAAGCTCAGCTTAAACTATCTAGTCCTTGGTGTTCTTACTGGTTCTACATCCTACATATTGAACCCCACCAACACCTTTTTCACATCAGCTCCCACTGGAGACAAAATCAACTTGTGATCTTCCATGTCTCTTATGCCAAAGAATTTCATTGCTCCCAAATTCTTCATGACATACCTCTGAACTAACTTTACCTTTAGATCAGAAACTCCTTGCATGTGTGAACCTACAACAAGCAACCATACCACATACAATAACAGGATAATGTTGTGACCATTATCCAACCTAGTAAAGAAAACACAATGGTTACAATGACCTTGACCAAAGCTATGCTTAGTCATACACCTATCAAACCTGTACCATTGTCCTGCAGCTTCCACAAGACCATATACCCTGGCCTTCTGTCTCACGTGTCCATCCACTCTCTTCTCTAACCTAAGAATCCACTCTTCTATCAATACTTTTATCTTGGCTGATAACTCAACCAAATCTCCTGCTTGGTTCTCTTCTGAAGAATTCATGCCATGCTCCCACTGTTTCTTGGATTCTACCTGCATTGCCTCTTCACATCTCCCTGGTTCTTGACCATCAGTAAGTAATAAGTAATATAAAGAGGGTGAAAATGAATATGAGGCTCACTTACACTTTCAGTCCTCCACATGGGCATTTGAGACTCCTTGACAGCTTGATGTCTGCCCAACATCCATTCCAGTGATCGATGTCGGCCATCTCCCAATCTACACCCGACCGACATCAGTTCCCTATGACTGACCCTTACTACTGACATTGGTTCTCCATGATCGACACCGGTGTCCCTGTTGCTGACATTGGTTCTTATCTAATTGACATCAGTCTTCACCTACTTGACACCACTAACTCTACTGATCTGCACATGACCAACGTCAATGCCTATCTGTTCGACGTCGGTTCTTCTTGATCGATGTTGGTACCTGTGTTTGCTTGTGAGTGATGACTTTTTACCTGTGAGCTCCTTTTGGATCAAAACCTTGTCTAAATTAACATAGCCCTGCTCAAAATAATTCAGTCCCCTCAGCTGATCTCTGTCCATCATCTCCTCCATGAACACCAAGGATTTCCAATTCTTAAGTTTATCAAAGACATCTATCTTTCACTTCAAAACATGCATTCCCTTCTTACATATGTGACCAAGCCTACAAACCCACATCTCTGCAATAGAAGGTGAATCAGTATTATAAGTAGATAGATAAAGGATACCTACTTTCTTACCACCATCTAATTCAAGTGCATCTGCTATGAGAGTTACTATGCATCTCTCATCACCCAACTTTCCTAAATAAATTAGACTCATCTCCAAGACTGGTATCTGCATGACCTCCTTCAACACCTGTGTGTTATCTGTCTGCAATTTCAGCTTCACTTCCCCTTTGCCAACCATGTGACAAGGCTCACCAACCCCTAAATAAATCTCTCCAAAATCTCCCTGGACATACCCATGAAAAGATGCTCTATTTCAGGCTACATGGAAAGAGGCAACAAAATCTATAGACCAAGATTTTACTTTATCCAGAGTAGCTTGTGCAACAACACCTGCAACATCTACTTCTACACGCTGATCTTCTACCAACCAATAATCTTCCTTTACCTGCTCTTTCTTTCCATCAATTTGACCATTCATGCTATTTAGTTTCTCCATTCGTATCTTACTTTCTTCTACCATTGCTATACTCCCACTCAATTAGAAACCCCTGAGAATGACTTGTAATCAAACAATAGCCTGCTCCCTACAACCTTAGCTTTGATACCAACTATCATGATCTTACTGCCCACTAAGGGCACACTTGATTACCTTTGTATTAGCAACTAAACAGGGAATTTAACTAGAATGAATAAGTAACTAGAAATATGAAACAAAACAGGATGTGAGAGACAATACCTAATTGTATTAATACTCATTCAGAAGAAAATATAATAAAGAAGATGCCACACTTCTTCCCACACATCTAGAGCTCCCACACTTTTAGGGTTCACCTGTAATTCTCCTTCAATAGTTCACTCTCTCATCACGGTCACAACAATCAACTCCAATACAGATTTATTGTTCACCTCCACCAGTCAATAACAACGATGCCAGTACACCAAGTACACAATCGTACTCCAAGTAGATCTTCCCTTCTCTTAATGCCACCTGTAAGTCAACAGACCTTACTTACCATGTAGATATCTCTACACCCTAAAGAACCCTTGTCCTTGCCTCACCAAGTCCTCATGATTCTTCAACCAGTACCCTAGTGGATCTCCTAGTAGAACTTGCACAACCTGCAATTCTCCCTGATCATACACACTCAGCATCCCTTTGGAACTAGGAGGATCTACTCTTGCTCTCTCTTCAAGCACACTGGCTTTCTAGCACACTTTTACAATACATCCCATGAGTCTATTATATAGATCTCATGCATATAATAATTAAACTTTCTTAATTACAATAATTAGACTCGCAACTCAAGACCAAAAATAGTCTTTACATGCAAACTGCTTGTCCAAAAATAGACCAGTCTGGAACCCACATGCAAACTGCATACACACACAGGTTGCCAACATCAACTCCTTTCTAACTGATGTCAGCCAGCTTATAACTAACATCAATTGCTTTTACACTATAATATGACCAATGTCAGTTGATCAGACCGACATCAGTTGCCCTACAACTTGTTCTACAACTCAGCAACCTCCTTCCCTATTTGCATCAATGAAGCTTTTATCTCCACAACCTAACATACACTATGTCTCTTAGACAGAAGGCAAAGTACATAACTAGGTTGAACATGTTGACCTAGTTAGTTGTAGGGTTGTAGTTTTGAAGACTACTAAATTATGAAAATAGAATTGAAGAAGGTACTAAGATGAAAAAGAGAGGAACCTTGGTGGCATTGAATATGGTTAATATTGCAAATTTTATGATAAAATTCCTTAATTATTACTTTTAAATTTTGCAAATTGGGTTGACTAGTTTAAACAAGTTATACAAAACCCTATATGCTGAAGAAGAATAAAGAATAGGATCGACCTATTTGATAGTGTTTTTTAACTTGTATACTAGTAAAAATAATTAGATGATAAAGTTAACCTATTAGACATTGTATGTTAATCTAGAATTGAAGAAGAGTATTATGACAACCTATTTCATCTAGTAATCTATAGCTGATGAAGACATGAACAGATATAATAGATTCATTTTGAAATGATTATGTGTTAAACCTATGCACATAAAGTTAGGATTATACCAAATATTTTGATACAATACTACAAATATGGAAAAATATAATAGAATGATAAAATTTTGGTGTGAAAAAAAACCTATAAGGTTTATATTCACGTTGGGTTCATCAGAATGTATGAAATGGGAAATGTAGCATATCTATAAATCAATCCTAGCTCAAAGAAGATCAATCCTACTTACACTTATGATTATGGATACATTAGATATTCAAGGTTGTGACTAATATGGATCCACTATACCTAGCCAAGGGATCTTTTACCATAATGAATTCACTATGGAGGGTTTTAAAGCCTCTGATCAAGTTAAATATGTAATAACCCTAACTAGGTCCTATGTTTTCATATTCACTAAACTAATAATAAGTAATGCAAAATTTAATTTAGTGCTAACCAATGCTTGTGGCATAAAGTGGGGGTAATAAACATGAAAATTAAGCATGCATGGAGGACATATACTCATGTTAGTGTATACATAATCCTAAAGCATGGGAGAGAAGTACAAATGAATATATATCTACTCTTACAAAGGAGGAACAAAGTTAGGAATACTTACCTTTGAAGATGAACCCATCGAGCCTCAATCTCTCCCTTGACTAAGGTGATTTACAATAGGTTTTTTTGGTATGTAAGGATAACAAGAATAAATCAGCTTTAGGCTACACAACCTATTAATGTATCCAAAAGACTTATCCACAAGACAAGATCTGTATCTCTAAAGAAAGTATGAAACCTTAAGCTATGCTCCTCAAATAGAATGGTGGATATATATATATATATATATATATATATATATATATATATATATATATATATATACATACATATACATATACATATACATATACATATACATATATATTCTTATCTTCTATTAGAAATGATGAAATGGATGTGTTTATATACGTAGATCTAACTTTAGTCCTTTACAAAATTTTAGGCCAACAAGGTTGACCCAATTGACCTTGTATCATTATTGACAAAATAAATCAAGTCTTGTTCTATGTCAGTTAGTGGCCAACCTAGATCTTAAATAAGTTTTATCAATTAGAGTACAAGGTTGATGGGACTGACAGTGTAATGTAAACCATTACAAATTATTTTAGGCTAGGGAAGGGTTAATGAAGGTGGAAAATGACTAGAAGAGGGTGTAAAATAGGAGGCAAAACTTAGAGAAATGTTTTCAAGAGATGTATGTGTAGATAGCAAGTGGTAATAAGGTATAACAATCATGTGAATCACCAATGGTCTACCCAACCGTTTCCTATTACACCCCTTAAGGCATGCACTCAGAGAGATTGAGACTTGATGGGTTCCTAAAAAATAGAAAGCATTAGTAATTGCTAAAGTTTGAAAATATTTTGTATATACATATTCCATCCTAGAATGTGTAGATAGTGTACATATTCATGTCAGTCTTGCTAACCCATTTAACATCTGGGTTCTCTACCTAGGCTTTTAAGATGTCATAAATCTTATGAGAGTTGGTCCAAGTTATCACCATAGTTGAATCATATGTGAGTGTATACTCCAAGAGGTTGTAGTAAGCCTTGAAGGTGACTCCTGAGATGTCTACAATGTGATGTCAAGAGTTCACAAAGAAAACCATGTCATGGATACCATCCTATACCTACTTCATTATGATTAATAATTTATCAAATAAGTTAGCACAAGTAAATACTTCAATCTTAGTTGTAGCTCAATGTAGCCTACACTTCTCATATGCCCAAAGGGCATCTTCAAATTTGGCCTTATCTACATTATCATTACCTAAGGATTTGGCACCAAGTGATGGATTTAATCATATCTTTATAGTTCTTGAAATGCATCAAACCATCTATAAATGTGGTGTCTCTATATTCTAGTTAGGATAGAATTTTGTTACAAAGAATACTAATCAAAGGGAGAATATAGAGGTCATTAATTGGGGTAGAAAACAAGGAATAAATTCTAGGAGACTATGATCAATAAAAACTAATGAATTCACCTCAAGGATCTTATAGAGGTCTTCATATTTCTCTTGCATTGATGGTGTTTTTGAGATCACTCAACATGAATTAAAATTCAAATTGGTGGCTTGATCTCCCCATTTATTTCCCAATCTAGACATAAACTTAGAAATCATGATCACTCTCTACCTATTAATTTAGCAATCATGATGCAACATTTTATAATGTCAAATCAAGGCTTAATTTCCCATATAATTAATGCCTAGAGTATGGTATGCACATGGTCATATCATCCTCAACAAATCCTATATAGTTCACTTTGTGCCATGTGTACTAGACTAATTGGTTCATGTTGTAATGATTAACACCTAGGCATGGTCTAGTGCCTCATCTTTATACACTTAGGAGAAAGAAAATGTCATATGGAGGGCATGTGGTATTCTTTGATTGACCTTTCCACTCTGAATGTTCCTTATTTTGACCACCCTAGGGTTTTCTAGGGCCCATATGCCATTATGCATAGAAATGACATATGGCATGATATGATAAGTTAGGATCCCCTAAGCTTTGACATATTTGTTAGGTCTAAGGGATTGATAATCCTAACAAAGGGCCACATGCCACTTTCTTATTTGGTTGGGATTTTTCAAGCTCTGATATATTTGTCAAACCTAGGAGACTAACACATCTAACATTGGGGTGAGCTCATTGGTTAGATCCTAAAAACTTTGACCCTTGAACCATGTGGAATTCTTCCACTCAATCAATCTCTCCTAGGCTCTAACATTTTTGATAGATCTAAGATATTGACTAGTCTGACAATGATCATCATAGTACTTTCCCATTAGGTTAAGATCTCTTGGGTTCTAATAGTTTTGATAGATCTGGGAGGCTAACCATTATGACTAGGGGGTACCTTAATTGGTTAGCTATAACATCACTACACCTTTGGTATATATCCATGTGAAACTCTTTCATTTAACTTATCTTACTATAGAAATTGATAAAAAGAGAATAATTTAAAAGAAAATAAATATGACAAATATAAACACTCACCTAGCTACCATCTAAGCTCACTAGGTGCCATG